>PPUV02000015.1:0-236589 GCA_002911495.2 Spathaspora sp. UFMG-CM-Y285
ATATAATATATATACTTTGTATATATATATATAATATAATATAATATAATATATATAAAAAAAAACACTAGGACGGAGTAATTAAAATTTTTCTAAAGAATTGAATCCATTCTGGCAAATACACTTAAAACAGCAGCAATTAATTCTAATTGTAATTCATTTGTTCCAGTTAAATCAATTTCTTGTTGAACTTCTTGTCCTAAATTTAATCCTAACCCTAAAGGACTTTGTTGTTGTCTTAGATTAAATGGATATTCACTAAAATCATTTAATAATTCATCTGCTCTAGCAAATGCTTGATCTCTTTTATCATAATTTAAACTTAATAATACATTTTCTAAAACATTTGCTGCATATGCTCCACATACTAATGAAATTGATCTTAAATATCTTAATGTAGTTTCTTTAGTGAATTGTTCATTAGCAACATTATCTAAATCAACAGTTCTATTAACTAACAAATTTAAAATTCGATTCTTAATATATTCCTTCAGTAATTTATCAGCAACTGGATGTGTAGCCATATCAAATAAGAAAAAATTTTTCCGTTCAGTTCGAAGAATTCCTTTATCAACAAGTCCTTTAGCTAATCTTTCTCTAACTTGTTTTAATTGATAATTAATCTTCATTAAATTCCAAGTTTCTCCACTTAATAAATCAATCCAATTAGTTACTGATAAATTCAGTTCATCATTTTTCATTATTTTTAATGCTTCATCAAGAAGAACTTCTCCTGTTGGTTCACTATCAATAACTTCAATTAATCGATCACTTAATTCAAATCTACGTCTAGCAGGATCATTCACCAAGGTGATTTTATTTCTAAATGCTAATTCTAATAAGATACATCCTCGTAAAGTATATGAAATATTATCATTCCAAAATGATAAATAACCTTCTTTATCTTTTAATCCAATTAATAAAACTTCTTCCATTAATGTTAAAAGGGGGATTTTTAAATTTGTATCATGATCTACTAAATCCCGAGAATCATAAGCAATCTTATGATGATTAGGTGGATTTGGTGGATTTGGTTTTCTTTCTTCATCAAATGAATCAGAATTTGGTTTAGGTGTTGAAGATTTACCAGCACCTCTACGTCTTTGTAAAGTGGACATATTAAGTTAAAGGAATAGTGGAACAATTGATAGTTGAAGATGAGATGAGGTGAGGTGAGGTGAGATTACTAGATAATAGTTAAGCAAAAGATTAGTAGTATTTGTGTGTGTATGTGTGTGGGTGAGTGTGTGGGTGTTGTATGTTGTATGTTGTGTTTAATCCTTGTGGTGCTTTGAGAGTGTTCTGTTGTGTCGTTTTTTCCAACAATCAACAATCAACAGTTTTTTTTTTTTTTTTTTTTTTTTGGCTGTTTTTTTTTTTCCCAGTGTCATTTTTTTTTTCTTGGGTAGATCGTGCTTTGTCGCGACACTGAAGATAAACAAATTTTTCTTTGTGATTTGTCAATTGTTTGTGACAGTTTTTTGTAACTATAGTAGTAGAACTAGACGAGTAAGACAGCAAACAAACAAACAAACAAACAACATCATTATCATCACCTGGAAAGTAATATTCACATGTTGTCACGTGTTTGATTGGTAAATTTCAATTTTATTAAACTACAACCAAAAATATCTATTGATTATCTTACACTTGTTAAGTTAACTATGACAGACAACATTAAAGAAATTGAATCAGAATTCACAAACAATAGTGAAGATGAAGAAGATGATGATCAAGACAATAAAAGAAAGTTAGACTTTGTTTCATTTCCAACAATTCCTGATCCTGAATTAGTTGATAAATCTTCAATATCAACCATATTAACTCAAACTTTAAGAAAAGTAACCAATAATGCATTAGTTCAAAATTATCAACTGCAACTGCAACTGCAGCTGCAGATGCAACAACAAAAACAACAACAACAACAACAACTACAACAGCAACAACTACAGCAACAACTACAAAAACAGCAACAAAAACAACAACAAAAGTCAACAAAGAAAGAAGAAACAGAAGTAGCTGGTTCTACCACTACTTCCAAAGTCAATTCACCTAGTGTGGAAATTAAAAGCTTTATTGATAAAGATAAATCAGTATCTCGATATAATTCAACTACACCACCACCACTAGCAGTACCACTAACATCACTTGCACCACTTGCACCACTTGCGCCACCACCTGCACCACCTGCACCACCTCCTGCACCTGCACCACCTCCTCCAGTATCAGAATTACCACCTCCAGTGCCACAACAACCTATTAAAAATGTTGTACTTGATGATACTCCTAGAGTTACATCTGATAACAAAACCTTACGTATCTCTACAATGCATAATCCTCGATTACCCACAATGACTAATAGTACCACAAGTTCTGTTATAAATGTTAATGCCATACCCACAGAAGTACCCGATAATCAAGAAATTACCTCATCAACACCAACTCCATCAATTAATAATAGCACCACCACCACTTCAAATCCTGCAAGTAAACGAGATTCTTCAATTGAATTACCCGTTAATAAAGTATCCAATTTTAATAACTTACCCAATGATATTGAATTATCTGATGATGATTCAGCCAGTGATAATGAAAGTACTCATCTGATAATATCTCATATCCCCATTTCCCAAACTCCATCAGAATTAAACATGGCAATTTCTCGAATGCCATTACCTTATGATTTAACTTCATTATATAGTGAATCAATTGCAAAATCCTCTCCCATCAAGGCGGAACGAAAGAATATTCCTTCATTCGGAAGATCACCTACAATATCTTCCTTCCATGCTCTACAATCTAAAGATCAACGAGCCCAGAATTCAAATTTATCTTTGGTGATAGATAATGCAAGATCGTTTATTGAAGGTGCTGTTGCATCTTCTGCATCATCAATAATTGCTCCAACTACTCAAAGGAAGAATAAAAAGAAGAAAAAGAAGAAACCTAAAAAACCATCAGATAATCCTTTGAAAACAGGAGGGATACCTAAGAAATATTGGATGAATGATGCGTTTGTCCTGGATTGTCTTAATTGTTTCCGTCCATTCACGGCATTTCGTCGAAAACATCATTGTCGATTCTGCGGACAAATCTTTTGTTCTGATTGTTGTTTATTCATTTCTTATAACCAACATAAAGATGAAAAGATTCATCTGATTACCAAACGTCGTCGACCATATAATGATAAACTTAGAGTGTGTAAACCTTGTTATAGTGATGTTATCATATATCTTAGTGATGATTCCAGTTCCAGTGATGAAAACAGTGACGATGTTGTTGTTGGAGGAGGAGGAGGAGGTGATGATGATGATACAAATGATGAGTTCTTGGTTCCTAATCATCCCCTTTCTCGATTACGATCATTATCAACTACTTCATATAGTGTAGAACCAGAAACTCCCAAGAATAATATATCACCTAATAGATCACAATATGTATATCCTGATGAATCGATTAAAGTTCACCCTAAACAAGCTCCCAAGATGGCAATACCAACAACAAGAACAGGAGAATCAGTAGAGATCCCCTTATTACGAAGTACTAAAACCCAAACAAATTTTAAAGTTAATTCATTGACACCAGGGAAATCTCCTCAACATTCATATAATGAACGAAGATATCATTTATCACCAAATTTACCTCATGATGAATTAATCACCAGTAGAAGTCTTGATAATTTATCGTTTATTACTCGAAAACCTTCATTTAAGTATCGTGGTGCTTCAGGATCTGATAAGGATTTAGTACGACATATTTCAAGGACTTATGAACAGGATATTTCTGATACTGTGAAAGTAGACTCTGAAGATGAAATTGGACAAGAGAATGAAGAAGAAGAAGAAGAGGAAGAAGAGGAAGAGGATGGAGAAGATGGAGAAGATGAACGAGCAATGTCACTTTACGCAGCATTAAATTATCCTATGCATACTAAACCAACAATCACAAACATGGCAGTACCTACATTAGGTGAATTCCCATCAATGATGGTAGGATATCCTCGTCATAAACTATTCATGACTCCTCAAACAAAAGGTCCTAATACTTCACCAAATACTACCGTTGGATTTGTTGATGAATTCCCCAAGAAAGAAAGTTATCGATCGAGGGAACGTGCTCATGCTTCATTACAAAGAATTCGATCTAGAAGACAAAGTAGAGCTACGAGAAATGTATCCAATAGTTTACGATTACCTAATGTTGAAGTATCTCCAAAACATACATCATCATCACCAAGTTCACCCTATACTAATAATCATAATCTTTCATCACGTAGTATCAACGATGATTATAGTTCATTAATTGATCATGAAATATCTCCAAGAGTCTCACCCGATTATATGTCCGAGGATCATCTGGTACGTATTGATTATGATAAAATATATAAAGATCATCTTAATTTCATGCTTCGTCAATCATTATTAGATTGTGATATTAAACAAGATATTGAACGATGGATTAAAGTATTACAATCTCTGTTGGAATATATTAATCTGATAAAATTAACAGATACCTTGGATATTCGACAATATGTGAAAATTAAAAAAGTACTTGGCGGGAAAATTAACGATACTCAAATTATCGATGGATTATTCATGACTAAGAACATTGACCTGAAGCGAATGTCCAGTGAGATACAAAACCCCAGAATTGCCTTGCTTATGTTTCCTATTGAATATCTTAAACAAAAGCAACAATTTATAAGTTTGAGAATTATTCATGCACAACAAGAAGTATACATTACCAACTTAGTGTCAAGATTAATCTCCCTTGAACCAGATATAATTGTTGTTGGAGATTCTGTATGTGGATTAGCAGAACAACTATTAGAAGATGCAAGTATTACAGTAATGTCAAATGTAAAACCTCAAGTTATTGAACGGATTTCTCGATATACCAAAACCGATATATTCCAACTGGTTAATGATTTGTTTTTTAAAAAGGGAAAATTGGGTCATTGTGATCAATTTATTATTAAAAGATTCAAATATGATAATATGATAAAGACATATGCTTGTTTCTTGGGATGTGGTATACCACTGGGGTTTACAATTTCATTAAGAGGTGGTGATGAAGAATTATTAAATAGTGTGAAATACGCAGCAGAAACTTTACTACCAGGTTATTTAAATAGTAAATTTGAAAAGAGTTTATTTGACAATTTATTGATTTCATTTAAGGAGAATCATGCGACCCTTGGTAGAATCCAAGATATTCTTGATGATATTGATAATGAAACAAAAGAAGAAGAACTGAAATTATTAGAATTTACTTTGGATAATACTGAAGTAGTTAATTATGTTAAATTATTCTGTGAGAGGAAATTGTCCCTGTCTCCCATGGTTACATATACTTTACCTACTCCATTAATAAATGTTATTGAAACATATCACAATTTTCATAAATATCATTTACAAAATAAACAAATCCAATTAATAGAAACAGTATCAGATATTCAAGATAATTGGTTAGAAGACCTTCATTTAACAATTGATAAGGAAACATTACCCAACACTAATGACCTTGTGAAAATCCTCAAACATGCAAGTGAATGTCATTTAAAATCTCGGATAATGGAATATCACCATCGAGCAAGAATTTGGTTTAATTGTATGAGATATTCTTGTTATCAATTATATCCTATTTTCCACAAGAACATTCATGTGTTACACTCGACAGTCTCGATTAAACACGCCACACCATGTGCTGGACCAGGAATTGTCGTTGTTGACTATTATACTGACAATGATAAATGTTTAGGACTCTTTCTTGATCAAATTTGGCAAGAAAGTGGTAATTCCTGTAATGAATGTGGTGAAAGTTTACTTAATCATTACAAAACATATGTTCATGGAAATGCTAAACTTGATTTAATCTTGGAAAAATTTGATAATTTAGTTCTGGGGGAGAATTATCAAGGTAAAGATCGTCGAGTTATATGGAGTTATTGTCGAATATGTAATTATGCTACTCCAATAGTGACTATGAATGATGATACCTATTATTTATCAATTGGGAAATTCTTTGAATTGAATTTTTATGGTAGTGGAGAAATCTCAGGGTGTGATCATGATTATTTTGTCAATTATGTTAAATGTTTTGCATATAATGAATTGGTTATACGTATGGAATATTCCATTATTGATAATTATGAAATTAGTGTTCCTAAAAAGCAACTAGAATTTATTCCTGATATTGATATAAAATTAAAGTTGAATGCATATAATTCAATAAACACTAAAGCTAACAAATTTTTCAATTCAATTTCAACAAGATTGAATAGGGTGAAATTGGATACATTTGATAAGGCTGAAGATGGAATGATTAAATTAGAACAATTAAAACAAGAATTACAACAACATCAACTGACATTTAATGAAAAGTTGACTCTAATATATAATTCCACAATTGTAACAAACTACTTAAGTCTTAATGTTATATTACAAGATTTACAGAAATTAGGAGGATTTTGGGATATAGAATTTAATGAATTTGAAAAGAAATATTTACCTAGTGAAAATGAAATCACCAGGATTACTCAATTTCATTTAAGGAATTTCTTGATGGATAAATATGATGAAGATAAACAAGAGATTAATAAAGGGAAAGATAATTCCGACACTGTTGAGAAACAAGATATTATTGAGAGTGAAGAACAACCACATGAGACAAAAGAAGAAGAAGAAACACAATCATCTGAAGTAACTCGTCCAAATCTCCCACATAAACCAAGAAGTACTAGTGATTCAATATTTGAATCCAAGATGTTCCCGCAAAAATCACTCTATCATCTGTCATCAAACATTTCGGAAAGAATAAATAAATGGGAACAAGCAAACACCAACATCAACACAACAACGATAACACCACCAGAAATGCCAACATTAACTAATAGAATATCATCCAGTTCTCTTTCTTCTGAGAATATCATTCCTTCACAGAATAAAGTCCACCATTTAGCAAACTATTTCGATAAGATGTATTATGATCAAATTTCCCTTGAATTTTCCAAACATCGTGAACGAGAATTAAAAAGAAAGCCCAAGGTGAAAGCACAACCTATTTTTGAAAGTAAACCGATTGTGGAAATTTATAACAAGATTGAAGATGTTGTTGGTGATGATGATCGTAAGAAACCAGAACTAACCATTAAGGAAAGCAAGGAATTAAAACGAGATGATTCCAATGAAACTGTACAACCACAAGTTCTCCCAGTACAAACTCAACAACCGCCACCACCTGTTCCCTTGGAAATCCCTGAGAAACAATCATTACTTAAATCATTAACTAACTTTTGGGCCGATAGATCAGCAACATTATGGGATCCCCTAGCATATCCCTTGGAAGAAACGGAACATACATTTGCTGATTCCGATGTGATTGTTCGTGAAGATGAACCTAGTTCCCTTGTGGCATTCTGTTTATCTCTGAATGATTATAAACAAAAAATCCAACGGGCTATGGAGTTGAATGATATGGGAGTTATTTCTCAAACAACTACCAAGCAAGAAGAAAAGGATGAGAAACATGAAATTGATAATGAAGATAATAATGCCAATAAGAAAAAGAAAATGGCTCAGTTTGCTAAGATTGAAAAGAAATTTAAAAAGACAAAGACGGAAACTAACAAGACGAACTTGATTGAAACAATCTTAACCAAAAACAAAACCAATCATTTAAAATATCAATTTATTGATGGTAATACTCATTTATCATGTAAAATCTTTTATAGTGAACAATTCGAAGCATTACGTCAAGCATGCGGTGCCAATGATACGTTTATTCAAAGTTTAAGTCGATGTATTAAATGGCAATCTAGTGGGGGTAAAAGTGGATCAAATTTCTTGAAAACTTTAGATAATCGATATATTGTTAAGGAATTATCGAAATCGGAACTTGATTCATTTGTTTCAATTGCTCCTTTCTATTTCAAATATATTAGTCAATCAATGTTTAATACGTTAACTACAGCCATTGCTAAGATATTTGGATTCTATCAAGTGGAAATAAAGAACAACACCACGGGGAAGATATTCAAGATGGACTTCTTAATTATGGAAAACTTATTCTACAATCATAAAACTACAAGAATCTTTGATTTAAAGGGATCAATGAGAAATCGTCATGTCCAACAAACAGGTAAAGAAAATGAAGTATTATTAGATGAAAATATGATTGAATTTATCTATGAATCACCTGTATTCGTCAAGGAACAACTGAAGAAATTACTCCGTGGTTGTTTATTCAATGATACTAGTTTCTTATCAGCCATGGATGTAATGGATTATAGTTTGGTCATTGGGATAGATGATCAAAGTAAGAAACTATATATTGGAATAATTGATTGGTTAAGAACATTTACTTGGGATAAGAAAGTAGAGAATTGGGTCAAGGGAAGTAATTTAATTGGTGGTAATAAAAAGGGAAAGAATCCCACAATCATTACTCCCAAGCAATATAGAACACGGTTTAGAGAAGCTATGGAGAGGTATATTTTAGAAGTACCTGATATTTGGTATGAAGGAACTAAATAGTTACAATCTAATATTTGCATGTGGAACTGTATAGTGTCAATAAAATTAAAGTTGAGTCATTGGGTAATTACACGACCCTTTGGTTATATACCAAATACCAATATGATACACATTTTAATTGAACACAGTGTCTATATTTAGTTTAACGTTATAACTTTAATAATAAACATGCTTCTATTTATAGAAGCATGTTTAGAAGCAAGATCTATTCTATATTGATTAGATTGTGAAAAGGATCTACACTCACATGACAAAGTATAAACTACAAAAACAGTTAAGGGGGGGGTAATGGTATAAAAGGGGGGGAGAGGGAAGGTAATAGTATAAAAGGGGGATGGATAAGAATAGGGGTAAAGTGTAATACAAATCAAGGATGAATCCACATTGTAACTCCTTTCAAACAAAGCAAACAATAGAAGAAAGAAATAATACGAGAAAACAATTAAAAGGTGTTACACGCGCAAAACACACTTCAAAAAAAAAAGGAGTCAATGACACAAAATTGAATTAAATTAAATGAAGCCGTGGCCATATGGCGTAATCTTATCAAAAAGGGTTAATCAGATGTGTGTAAATTGTACTAAACTAAGATGTGTCGTGTAGTTTATTGAAATAGAATAGTTATTTAGAGTATAGTTCTAGAATGCAGGGGGAAGTTAGAATTTTCTACCACTTTTTTGCATAAAACTAAAACAAAAGGAAAAAAAAATGAAAAAAAAAAAAATTCTCCACATTTAGTGTGTGAGTATGCGTGAAGTTTGGTAATTATACATATTAAATTGCCGTTTAGTTTTATACAGAGAGAAGACGAGTTGTAAACTATACTACTGTTGCTATCAATAATTAATATATCTATCTACTTGTTACAATCTGATGTACATATAAGTACCTGTCAATCGTACGGCTCTTTGCTGGTTACATTCTTTACGTCTAATCTATTTCAGGAAACAATTCGCGTATAACAAATTTAAAAAATAAATAAATAAATAAATAAATAATTTTATCCACACAAAAATAAAAGCATTTCATGCATAATAAATTAAACCTAAAAGAAAAATTTCTTGTCTTCAACTTTCACTTTCAATTTAAACAACAACAACAGCAACGACAACAGAAAACTGTGTTAAAAATTCTCTCCCCCTTTTTCCGACACACATTCTTTTTCACTTTTGGTTTCAAAACTTGGGTTTTTTTAAACAGTACATCTCCCCCTGTTGACTAATTATATACAGTACAGTTTGGCTCTTGTTGTATAACAGTTAAACCCAGTCACAAATGTATAACACACGAGTCTTTTACACGGTATCGTTCTTTCTTGGATTGATTGCCTTTGTGTTTTTATTATTGGGAACAATCAGTGTCCCTGTTGTGAAAACATTTGAATTAGCCAGGACTGGTGATTATTCCTTTGGCGTGTTTGGATATTGTCAAGGTGACAAATGTCTGTCTGTGACATATCCTATGAAGTTATCGGACATCGACGACAAGACAAAGAATTGGTTGTTTAATCACAGTACCAGAGACACTTTAGCTAAAGTGTTTATCCTTACCCCCATGGCCCTTGGGTTTAATTTCTTTACTATGGTGTTGAGTATGTTGTGTAATTTTGTTGATGATGGTGAATCTCGATCTATGGTATTGGGTAGCATAATTGTTAATGTTCTTGCTGTATTGATGACTATTGTAAGTGCAATAATTACCGTATTGACCTATCATCCCTATATTACTTGGACAGGTTGGTTATTAGTTGGTGCTGCTGCTGCTAGTTTACTTTCATTAGTGATGTTGGTATTAGCCTTGACTCAAGTACAATCTGTTGATGAAGAATTTCATCAACTTGCTCTTGATGTTGGAAGATCAAGTGCGGAAAAGGAACGATTTGATAAATTGTTTGGTGGGAATCCTCCGATTAACGCATCATATAATACTACCAGTGATAATGAGTATGATTATAAACCTTTTAAAATGACAACTACAAGTTCAAGTGGATTTGCTGGGTCAGGAACCACGGCAGTAACCGCTGCTTCTGCTGTATCTCTTGGTCAAAATAATAGATATCAATCGTATGGCAATAACAACAACAGCAACAACAACAACAACTACAACAGTAACTACAACAGTAACAACAACAGTAACAACAACAATAATCATCATGCACAAACCGGGTCATTTGCTTCTTCCGCATTAACCAACACACCCATGAACAAATCAAATCTTTCTCTTGGTTACCCCCCTCCACAACAACAAGATCCAACACCATATCCAACTCAATCACCTCAAGTCTACCCTAATGACACATCTTCCTATCATCAATCAGTATTTGAACATCACCCCGAAGTAGAAGGACATAAACCATTCACGGAATTGGATGATGATTTCGATGATGAAGAATTACCCAAACATGATAATGGAGGACATACTCCTGTTTCCGATACCGAATCTGATTTCACCAGTGTTTCTCAACGAGCACCTAATTACAACTACAATCAACAACAAGTTCAACAACAACAATATTCTCAACAATATCCTCAACAATATCCTCAACAATACCAACCCGAGAATGATACTCCTCAATTACAACCTCAAAGATTTGGTGGGTATGCTAATAATACAAACACTCGACAAGGATATTATCCTAATTCCATGCCTAGTGTATCACCTACAAATGGATATATACCACAACCACAGCAACAACAGGCACAACCTCCTCCACAACAACAACAGGTTAGACCTACAATATCAGAAAGTGTATTAAATACTAATCCTGATTTTGCAGTAGGAAGATTACCTGGAAAACGTAGAGTGGCACCAGGATTTGTACCCGTAGCTGCAAGATATGGTGGAGGACCACAAAGAAGTAGTGCTGGAAGTGGGGGAAGTATCAATCCTTATTCAATGAGATAGTTTACTTACGTGTTTTACTTTTTTCTTTTCTTTTTCAATTCTTGTATTAGTTTGGATAAACTTAAGACTATATATGTAATAAATAGATAAGTTTTTTTACTCTATTAACTAGGGGGTATTACCTTGATCTTCTATAACTGGTCTTTCAGGCTGGGGTTCTGGTTCTGTTTGTGGTTGTGGTTGTGGTTGTGGTTCAGGCTTGACTGGCTTCGCTGGCTTTTCAATTATCTTTGTTGTTGAATTTGCTCGTACCAATACAATCATTAACAAAGCAAACACACAAAGACTTAAAAAGAAAATGATTTTACATTTAGTTGTTCGTTTTTGATAATGTCTGGCTTTATTTAATTCCTTGTCAGCTTGTTGTAAATCAGCTACCGTAGTTTGTAAATTATAATCTATTCTATCAAGTATAGTACCTTGATGAATTACAATTGTCTCCATTTCTTTAAAAATAGTCAGAACTTCCAAGATCCCCATGGCAAGCTTTGATATCTCTCGTTCTCGCTGTTCAAGATAGGTGTTGTTTTGTAATTGTTGTTGTTCTTGTTGAAGTACTTGTTTAGAATAATTTTCAATCAGTTCAGTTGTTTCTTCAGGTTTGGAATCTAATACATCTTCATCTTCATCTCGAAGAAATTTCATATAATTATTTTGTAAATTACGAAACACCACAGAAGCTTCACTTATTTGACTAGCATAATTAATTTGAAAATTCCCTAAAATTTCCAAATCTTGTTTGGAATAATTCAATCCTAATTTCTCATGATTTTTACTTAAATAAATAAATTTTTTAATCAGAACATAACATTTTTCAAACCGGGATAATATTGAATAATTCAACAGTTCAATTTGTGATTCAATTTCTGATTTATTCGACAGAGACATAATGATTAATTTCTTATATAATGTATTCAATTGAGAAGTTTCTGTTTTGATTTGGGCCAATTGTATATCTAAATCCTTAGCAATGTCAAATAATGACGGGATTATTGGTTTCATTTCAATAGAACTTCCTATAAGTTCTTGTCGTTGTTCTTCTTCATCATATTCAAGATCCTTGAACCGAGAATGACCGGTAGAAGTCAGAGGTGTATCGGTACGTCCGGGTGGCAGTACTACATCCCGAGTTATTGTTCGACGATACGAAAGGAATAAATTGGTTCTGTCTCGAAACATTGATAGTTTTTGTATTGTATTGCGTAGTGTTATAAGTTTGCTGTTTTGTCTGGTGGTTTTTTTTATTTTGACTGTGTGATTTTGGATTTGTGAAGTTTGTGAAATTGCGAAATCAACAGATTATATCTACAAAAGTGTTTAAATTTGGTTATATTAATTAATATTCTATATATCTAAAGTTCTACATATCTAAAGTTAAGTAATCATTTCTTATCCTTCTTCCTAAAACTCATATTTTGAAAATTAACAAGAGTAGCCCGATCAGCCAATCCACTACTTAATTTACTACCGACATTTTCATTTCTTGAACTCTCATTTAAATTAGTCAAATTAGTTGAACTACCACCACGAGCATGAGAAAAGTATCCTGCAAGATTAACCAAACTTGATCCTCGTGATTGTACAGGAGATGGAGAAGACCCACCGGAAGATCTTCCTGAACTTCTGATACTATTCAGGGAATTCATACTATAACTCCCTGGTCGTTTTTGTAAATCTTCAAATCGTTTATTCGCCAGTATTAAATCAATATTGGATCCTGGTAATGGTGGCTCATAAGCTGGTGATAAATCCTCAGTAATTTCACTCTTTATGGCTTGAGTATAACTTGGTACTTGCAAGAGATCTTCTGTACTTACTGTGGTCGACATATTAGTTTCGGAAGGTACTCGAGATAAATGGGTTGGTGGAGATAATATCGGACTAGCATGTTCATGTATGAATGATTGATGTAATGGAGATCTTGCCTGGGGTCGTCTTGAAAAATAATCATCAGTTTCCAGATTCCCATCAAGATTGAAAATAGCACGATCTCGCGCATGAGTAGCTATAGGGATCCGCAATGGTGTGGTGGTACTATTGGATACTGCTGTGGTATCTTCTGATTGTCTTTGTAAACTTAAAAGTCGTAAATTTTCCGAAAGTAAATTGGAATCAAGAGGAGACATCAGAAATTGGTGTAAATCTGATCCTGTAGTATTTGATCCACTGTTACTACCACTTCCGCTACTTCCACGTATCATTCTTGGAGTTGATGTTCCTGATGTCACTGGTGTTTCTACAGGGGATACATCTGACCATAATCTATCATATATATGTTTTTCATAAAGTGGCGGTGCCACTAACCCTGTTAAACTTGTATGTGAACTGTTGTTGGAAGTCAAGGAAGTTAACGACATGGATGAATCATTTGCAGTAAACAACACTTCATCTTGATCATCTTCGGAACTCATTTCTTCATCTGGAATAGATCTAATAGCCACGAATGGTGATATAAATAATTGTACTGGTAAAGAAGCTCGTAATTCTGATACATGACCATCTGGATTAATCAAACCAATATTGAATTTCAATTTATGTTTCACTTTAACATGAGTTAATAAATCGACATCTTGAGTACATTTCCCAAGATTTGCAGGAACTTTTAAAAAAGTTTCAATTTCCCATTTATCTAAATCTAAATCATCAGGATTTGGTTTTGGTAGTTTCTTTTGACTGACTATTCGTTCACTCAGATGAATAGGGGGAAAATAACCAACATATGAATACATTTCCACAAGTTGTATCTTAATCTCCCCTAATTGTAAATCTTTAAGTAATGGTACAATCATAATACTTACAGGTGTACCTGATCCAATAGCAATTGCCTTCGTAGGACAACTTAATGAATATTCCACCTTTTGGGGCCAAGTATTATCCACGGCCATAGTTTCTGACAATTCAACAGCATCAGTAGTTAATGTTCGTATAACTCGAAGTCGTTTCTTGGCAATCATACTACTATGAAATTTTCCTCGATCAATAACTGCTTCTAATCTGTACACTGAAGAACAACCAGGTAACCCTTCAATCAGTTCTGGCATATTACCAGGTAAAATCGCACTAAATGGAATTTCATAATTCCCTGGTGTCAATACATGATTTCCCAGTTTTATCAAATTATTCGTAGATGCAGATGTTGCCATTTGATGTAAATTACTGGAACTAGAATTATTCAATGATGTTAAACTCGTAGCCGACAATGTCTTATTCCGTAATCCTCCTAACCCCTTTAATGAACTACTTGATGAAGTTCTTGATAATAACCCACTCGTCGACATGGCCATGGACATTGAACTTGGAACATTTGTCATATATTTTGTGAATTCGGTATTATCCCAAACATGTTCATATATGGTTCGATGGAAACTCATGGGTTTACCACTTCTGGGATTGATAGTGTCGGCTTTAAGACATAAATTAGCATATAATTTAAGTGATAGTTTCTTGACGGCGATAGGTTCAGTGATACTTAGAACAATTGTGCCGGCAAGTAATGCAGATGCCGCATCTTGTTCATTTCCCTTGAGGACAAGCACATCATGATCAAGGTTCCGTAATCGGATCTCAAAGAGGGTGGCGCCTTTAGTTGTGGATTTCTTCACCATGTATAGTGTATATAGTTAATTAAAAGAAGAAGATAAGTAAAATGTTGAATATTTCCCACTTGAAATATGACAACTGGAAAAAGAAACGATGGGTATTTTTCGCATATCGGAACCCATCAGACGCACCGCGCGCACAATACAACACACAACACTTACGAATTATTCCACGGAAAAAAAAAAAGAAATATCGCAAAAAAGAACAATCGATTTAATCACGTTTATCCTGCCTATTTAGGAAACTGTAGAGAATTTTTCACATATATAGAATTCTCGGAAAAACTATTCATCGTTTTGTGTACAAAATCAATGTAACCACTGAATAAAAAAGTTGATAAGGGGTGATGATGTATGGGCCAACAAAAAAAAATCTTTTTTACTGAGCCTGAAACGATGCGTGTGTGTAAGTGTGTAAGTTCTAGAATTGTTTACGTTTACCTTTTCCCTCGTTTATATTTAGAATATTTTTAAGCTCATCGGATGTTTACTTCCATAAGCGAATATTCCCTTATCTATAATTAATTAATATAGAACATTGGTAACACGTGAGAAATTCAAATTAATAGATAAAGTAAGGAAAGTCTACAAACCATGTTGACAACGGTCCTGTGTTGACGTGACAGATAAACTAGAAAGGTGATTTCTAATATAATTCCAAAATCTAGAATTGCCTTAGATAATCACAACCAGGTTGTAATGTAAACTTTTACTTTTCTTGATAATATTTGAAATTTCATGTTTTTCTACAAAATTTCGACAAAATCTTGTTAATTTTCTTGTTAATTATAAACAAGTATAAAATCTGTATCTCAAGAGATTTTTCAATGTATAATTCTGGAAATAAAGGGATTAAGAATTAGCCAGTATAGATCAATCCAAGATTTAAAAATGTGTATTGTATGGCTGGTTTTTCTGTGTGAGCCACAGATCTTTTTTTAGCGAGTAAACAAGGGACTTAAAAAATATTTTTTTTCTTCTGGCTTTGATAAAGTGGCTTGGTAAAGTACGATAACTAAAAAAATTGGGTTATTGTAAGTATGACTTATACTATTTCTGGTTAAATCCCAAGTTGGTAATACTAAGTATGTATTAATGTATATTATAACAAGCCTACTAATTACGAACTGGTCAATCATCACATGAGAATTGTCTTTGGAAAGCAATTTCAGAAACAGACCTTTCTTCCATTAATTGTTTTCTAACCTGCTCAGCTTGTTCCAAACTCATGGGCCATGCTCCTTCTTTCAATTGTAAAATTTGTTGCTTGATGGTGCCGCGATATAGATAATTCACCAGTTCATCATCCCACCATTCTTTCTGTTGGGGTGGGACATGGTCGGTAGCTACAACAGTACTATTATATGGATCACAAATAAAGAAACATAAGATCTTACAATGACCTGATTTGGTTTTATCTTTTAGTTGAAAATTATCAACATGATACTGAAACATGTTTGGAAAAATAACAATTCTGTCTTGTTTGACTTCCACACTGCCAATATTCTTCACCATTGCATCTCCATCTTTAATCCCATAGAAATACTGTGTATAGAAAGAATCACCTTGATCATACCCAGGTTCTTCAAACCTAGTTCTAAATGATACTCTCGATTCTGAAACATTCTCAACATCATAGTAATATAATACTGTTGCAATTATATCTTCATTAATCGTACCCGCAACATGCCATGGTTTACCAGGATACACAGACTCCTCCGGGGTCAATTTAATATTATCCAATTTAACAATAACTTTCAAACCATCCCATGATTTAACATCAATATGTTTAAACTCATTTGGAATTTTCCATTCAGGTTTAACTTCCAATACATATTCCAATTTCTGTTTTTCAAGTTGTTCAAGTTGTCTAGCAACGTTTTGAAAATCAGTTCTATTCTCATCACATATCTCATCTAACTTATCCTTATATTCTTCCAGATATGCATCTTCACCTGAAGGAACTTCAATCCTTAGAAATTCCTTTGTGGCATATCTTGAAAGAGTATAATTCAATCCGGGGATTATTTCATTGAATATATCTTCAATTGATGCATATAATTCACTGTGATTTATCGGGTGAAGATTGTTAATGTATGAAACGAATTTGAATTTACCTTGTTGTAGTTTCATTAAACTGGGAATCCATTGGAATTTGGAAACGGCATAATCTTCAACATATGACTTTACATTGAGTACTTCCTGTTTGAATTTAATAATTTCAACTGAGTTGTTATTAATAATTGGAGTTTCATCATATTGTAATGGGAATAAAGAAGGATCTATATCATCTAATTTCTCAACTCCCTTGTTAAACCTCTCTTTCACGACAGAAACAATTGACGTATCTGACATTGAAAAGTATTCATTAAACCCAATCTTAAACCCGGAATCTCCCATGAAACCGGTCTCTAGGTTTTCATACCATTGCAATTCCTTAAACACATATTCTAATACTTCATCAATATATTTTGTTCTATCTTTATACACTTCTCCAATCTCCAATTTCCACTGATTAACAATCTCTGCATTTTTATACTTCCCCTTCCAATCACACTTTCTTCTAATTAACCAAGAAATCTCCATGATTAACCATTCATCAAGACATCGAGCCAAGGGACCAACTCCACAATCGGGAGTCCACCAAGGATGCGGGAATGGAGAACCATTCTTACTTCGTTTCCTAATTGATTCCATTAAGCACACTCACCACCACTCGTATATAATTCTTGGTGTATGATTCCCAATTTGGAAATCGCAACCTCGAGGGGAAATATAAATATACTCCCCCCAAAAAATGCACAATCGGGTGAAGACCGTGAGAATCATGAACACCGTGGTTGTGAGTTTTCAAGCGCACATGCATGACAAATGCACAGAATCGACAGAAAGATTATTGGAAAGGCACCCGAAAGTCTAAATTAGGGGGTAAATATTGTTACAAACTTCTGAAATTACACAGAGACGAGGGCCAAGAGATGTGTTGTGATGGTGATATATCGTGCCATATACATGTTGTTTTCTTGGAATATACAAGAGCTTTTTCTGATTAATTTATCAAAACGTTCTTGGAAGGGGAAATTGAGATTGGTTAGTTGGTGGTTAACTAGATAATCTAGGTTGCACTTGCAATTACTTTGTGTAAATGAAGTATCAAAACTGCAAGCAAATGCAGGTAACTTAAATTGCAAAATAAAAAAAAGGAACACAATTCTTAAATTTCCCTGTCAACAACAACAATGGAGAACATAGCCCAGCAGATCTTATTGTTATTGTGTACCTTAATTAGGTGGAAAACACAAACCTCGTAAATACAGTATAACATTAAATAACTTGTGCCCAGCATTTACGTTTCGTAATTAAACTAAATTAAAAGGAAATAAGAAATAAGAAATAAGGCCAGCAAGTAACACAGAAAGGGTCTCACGACAATTCCAGAAAACAAACTACAAAAGAAAAACTTCCACTTAACCGTTTACGCTGGCAAAACTGTTATCTCATGTATATTCACTCCCCAACTTTACAACGTAGAACCGAAAACCCTGAAAAAATAATATTTTGTTTTTGCGACACACTAAAGAAAATATTCTTTTTTTCTTTTTGGGTTATTAAACCAGCCATTTTTTTTTTTTTTTTGGTTTTAGCATTTGGCAACTAATACTTGTGAAAAAGAAGAAAATAATACTAGAATAGAAAATTATTTTAAGTTTTAGTTTGTGGGTTTCAACTCCTGGCTTGTTGTTCCTTAATTTTAAATTTTGGTCTAAAATAATTTTTACCACTTTCAACTTGACAATGAGAATTATTCTTTCTTCATCTTCTTCTCTCTTTGCTGGTTAAGGCCCCACTTCCCAAGAAACTAGCCTTCCCTTTATTTTAAGGTTTGTTTTTTATTTATTTTTCCCCTGGCTGCATCGCTATACAACCAGTATCTTCAATATATAATAGTTTCAATTTCCTCTTGGAGTTTTGCAACTGATCACAATTGATATCCCCAACATTCAAGCGAAACCACCATCGCTTTTTCACTAGCCCTAGTCTATCCTTCCCCATTAAAGGGACCATTCGGGTCTTTTACTAATATTCACATACGTCATACACACATTCACATATTTTTTTTGCATTAATTCTAGAAACAAAGTACACTCACGTACATCCACCTGCATAAACATGAAGTTCAATTCAACATCTCCCTTACCATATGATCCTTTAATTGATAATGAAATTTATAAATATAGTCCAGTTAGAGTAGAGGATACAGTCATGAACCGTCCCAAATTGAAACGACCAAGATCGATATCTCCCCGATCATTAACTGCCATGTTTAGAAGAAGTGGAAGTATTAGTGGTAGATCAAAATCAAGATTTACTCCTCCTATAACTCCACCTTTAAGTCGATCTCCATCATTAAAATTTCATGAAGAAGAAGAATTTTCATTTAGTTCGGAACTGGAAAGTTTACCGGATTTAACTACCGATGATAGTGATGATAGTGAAGCTCTTTTAACTCATGATGAAGTCATACCTAATAATATCATGTTAATTGATGAAGTTACTACCAAACAACCACAATTTAATAATAATAATATTTCAATATTTGAAATTCCGGAGATTGTCGATAAGATTCTTAGATATGTTGATATTCAAACAACGGTGATTCCTCAGGAGGAACCACCTATTAGAAGACTACCAATTAATTACCAACATGCATGCGGAGAGGGTAATACTACTACTATTTCTTCTCCTTCAATTAAATCTGCATTATTCAATTGTTTATTAGTTAATAAACTATTCTATAAAATTACCCGAGAGGTTATTTCCAAGAATTTCTATTTTTCCAAAGAAGATAGTTTAAGGAAATATTTAATCAATATAGATCAACCTCATACAATTCAATTCCAACCAGAATCATTCGTATTACATAAATTATTCCACGCAAGACAACCATGTTTAGATAAGATTGATCTTACAAATATCACCATGTCAAAATTAAGCTGGCTTGAACTTTATATGTGTCCAAAATTATCTCCACCTATTCGCTTCATTCTTGAAAGTTCAACAAATTTAGAAAAGTTAGTCATAACCGGATCAAAAGTAATTGATAATGATTTTTTAATCACCGTTGCAAGAAATTGTCCAAATTTACACCATTTAGATCTTCGTGCTTGTGAACAAGTTTCTGATTTTGGAATATATCAATTATCGATGTATGTTCATAACCTTAGATTACTCAACTTGGGACGCAAAAACAAAGGTAATTCCATTACTGATACGTCAATCATTCCCCTTGTCAAACGAAACCCCAAATTAACCACAATTGGATTAGCCGGTTGTCACATTGGTGATGCTCTGATTTGGGAGATGACAAAACATTGTAAAAGATTAGAACGACTTTCCCTAAATAATTGTCCTCAAATAACAAACAATTCCTTAACATTATTCAATTCTCAAGCAAGTTATTTCCCTCAATTATCTGTCCTTGAACTCAGGTTTAATTATCAATTAACTGAATGGAAAGGAATAATTGAATTTAAACGAAGACAAGAATTGAAAAATATGATTATGTTGATTGAGGTATGTGATGTTTTACAAAATCGTATTGAACAACAAGAAATCGTATTGGATAAATTAGTTTCTCAACGAATCTTTCATGATATTCTGATTTGGGTTAATTCTAATGACGATGAAGAACTGAGATATTTGGAATTGATTAGACGGAAACGTTCTCTGGATATGTAGTATATAATTATATGAATAATGGTGTAACATTTAGAAACTTGTTGACTGTTTACTTGATAAGGAAGATTAATTCTTTGTAGAATGTGGTATAACGGAAAATATTGAATTCTCCGAACCAGCCCCAGAATTAAGGTTATGTGGGGTAAATAAAAAAAAAGGTGAGATTGGGCGAATAAACCTATTATCGTCGGTGTTTGTAAAATCGTTCTATATGATTTGTAATTTCAGATTGTTTGAGACGTGTGGGGAAACAAATAATTTCATGATCAACCAACTGGAGATACTCAGACAACTACAACCATGATTATACTCTACACTTTCTGAAGTAACCCCCCACCTAACAATCATTACTCTACATGACTCAAATGATCTGATTTAGTGGGACCAACAATTTAAACCCCCGCCAAGCCACAGTTATGTTCACAAGATACAGTTCCATGAAATTCATCTATGTATATCGCTAAACCTATATCTCTATCTTCCAGCTTCAAAATTTAGCGGATAGTCTAATTGGGGAAAACTGCCAAGACTTTACAAACTGTTGACTTTGGTGGAGTAAAGATTTCTTGTCATTCACCCACTATCAAACATTCTGGAAAAAATGGCATCCCTGCCCCACCTTGTGTCAACATTATTCTAGAAATGAAATAAACTATGAGGCACATTTTACACTAAGACATGAAAAATATATACCCGAGGAAGAGACAATACGCTTAAGATTTTAGTGCGGCGGTTGCAAAAAAATATCCTATTTGGGTATACCGCTAATTACACGGCGATTTTCTATATCATCAGTTCACAACCAACAACGAGAAGGAGCCATAACCTTGCACTTACTTGAAACAGTAAGTGATCTGGTAGTTATTTCCTTTACTACATGATGCAATGTCAACCAAAGTACAGCTCTCACCTGATTTAAACAATCGTAGGAATCACTTTACTACACTGGTATGATTAGTTAGCCAAGATAAAATTTTGAAAGGATAAGCGGTATGCCTAAACTAGAATTCCCGCTAAATTTCAGGTATAGATATCAAGATTATCGAATGTTAGTAACATGGTTAGTCTAGGTGAGACGGCATAGATTGAGCTTGCGCTAAGATCTGTAAAGTTGCAAATCAAAAAATTCTTGATAAAGTAAATCAGATAAGAAACTCTATCCAAGAAAAATTTTTAAGGTTTTAATCATCTTGATAAAGTTCTCCACTATTTATAGATCTATTTTGTACTATATAAATCAATTCTAATTTCCCATTCATCATGGATTTTCTTTCTTAAGTTATATTTATCAACAATGACAGTAATACAGACAAGAGATTCAGCTGATAAAGAAAATTTCACAACTGATATTGAAAAAGTACCTGGTGATAAACCAGTACTCACCACGAACTTTGATGATTTCAATGATCATATAAATGTGGAACAATATGGTGAAATCAAACGGAAATTAAATGCTCGTCATGTTAATTTAATGATTATTGGACAATCTATTGGTCTGGGTCTTTTCATTGGGTTATCCTCCCCTTTAACTACTTCAGGTTCACTTTCACTATTTATTGGGTTTTTAGTTTGGGCTTGCTTAGTGATTTATCCCTTAATGCAAGCTGTGGGTGAAATGTGTTCTTATTTACCTATCAAAGGTACTTTCTTACATTACAGTGCAAGATGGGTTGATCCAGCTTTAGGTTTTGCATGTACTTTGATTTATCTTTATACATCATTAATGTTTGTTTGTTTAGAAGCCACCGCTGTGGCATCATTGATTAGCTTTTGGACCGATGCTAATCCAGCAATTTTCATTACTATTACATTAGTATCATATCTTTTGGTTAATTTAGTTGGGGTGAATTGGTACGGAGAAATTGAATTTTATTCATCATTACTCAAAGTTATTTTAATCATGGGATTAATGTTTCTTTCTTTGATTTCCATGTGTGGTGGGAATCCTCAAAAACGAGCTTATGGAATGCTGCATTGGAAAGAAGGTGGGTTAATGAAACCATTCCTTGTTCGTGGTCCTAAAGGACAATTCTTTGGGTTTTGGAATGTTTTGATTTATGCTGCTTTTGCTTGTAGTGGTCCAGATATTCTTGGATTATGTGCTTCGGAAATGAAAATCCCCCGGAAATCAGTAGGGATTGCTGCGAAAAGAGTTTATATTCGAATTTGTATTTTTTACTTTGGTGGGATTTTCTTTTTAAATTCTCTTATTGCATCAAATGATTCGAATTTGTTAGCTGCTATTGAGTTGAAAGCTGTGGGTGCTGCTGCTTCCCCCTGGGTTATTGGTATCAAGAATGTTGGTGTTCATGGGTTAGATTCTGTGGTTAATACATGTATCTTGGCATCAGTTTGGTCTTGTGGGAATGGGTTTTTCTATGGAGCTACAAGATGTGCTTATAGTGCTGCTTTGGGAGGATATTTACCAAGATTCTTGTCAAAATGTTTACCCAATGGTGCTCCAGTTTATTGTGCTATTGCTTCAGTATTGGTGGGATTATTATCATTCCTTAATATATCTAATTCAACGGGTACAGTATTTTCTTGGTTTATTAATTTAGCAACAACTGGTTTGTTATGTACTTATCTTTGTCTTTGGTGGTGTTATTTCAAATTTAGAAAAGCATATCCAAAGCAAACAGGAATACAGTTTAAAAAGGGAGAATATAAATACTTCTTGGCTCCACGGTTCGTTCATCCATACTTCACCTATTTTGGGTTATTCTTAAATATTTTGGTGTTATTTTTCAATGGATTCTGGGTGTTTTTTCCCGGTCATTTCTCCATAGCTAATTTATTCACCTCATATTTTGCTCCAGTATTATATGTTTGTTTGTTTGTATTCTGGAAATTGTTTAAAAAGACTCATTTTAGGTCGGATATGGAGGCAGATATAACTACAGGAAAGGAACATATTGATTTGGAAGAAGAAGCTGATATTGCCTATGAAGCTGCTCGTGAAAGAAGTCAACATTGGTTTATGGTATTTTGGCGCAAGATTGCTCATTTCTGTTTTAGTTAGAGTATAACTATGGTATATAGATAAATTTTTTAGTACAATACAACATATAATACTTGTGAAAAAAATGTGGCTACACACAGAAACTTGCGTTGTCTTGCAGCTATTTTGTTTACATAATGATCTACTTAGATCTAAAACTGACTGTGCAAGTCTAGATCTATTGACCAGATGCTTGTACCTCACATGTGTGTGCTTATTAGTTGGGTGAGGGGAGTTTAGACCATAGTCACACATTGTTATTGTTTACAAGTTAAAATGTTTTTTTGTTATTGCTACCAGACGGGAGGCGCGTTAATCAGTTTTGCCAAGGTTAAAGTGATGTTGACATGGTGATGTTCACAGGATAATTTTACACGAAGGGGCAAGTCTTTTCTTGGACATGCGGCTGTGTATCGAATTTACCACTCTGTGAACTAGTGTGAACTAGTGTGAACCAATGTGAACCAGTGTGAACCAATGTGAACCAGTGTGAACCCGTGTGAACCCGTGTGAACATATTGATATTCTACATATCTGGGTATTCCAGTTTATTTCTACTTTTGCAAAATCTATTTATAAACCATCTAGATCTTAAGTTAGAGAGATTTCGGGGTAAAACATGCAGGATCGTTTAAACTATTGTTTTGACTTGTATTTGGCATCACCACAACAAAAAGAAACTATTGTGCCGTAAAAGGCAAAATTGAGGAAAAAGAAAAAAAAGCACAACAAAAAATAAAGCACAAAAGCGGATGCTAGTTTGAGGCGGAACTAAGTTTAAGGAGCAGTTGTCCCTAAAAATCAAAACCCAAAACAAAACTAGGCCCAGACAAAGCGGCACTAAACAAAAAAAAAAAAATTCTAGAACAGGAAAAGGCTAACAGGTAACCAACCCACGTAACCAACCCACACATATCACTTTCACAAGAGGTATTTAAAAATAAACCACATACTATGAAATTTGCTCTTTAACACAATTTTATTTTATTTTATTTTATTTTGAATTATTATTAGCACTATAAAGACACCTATGAAACGATCACTAGCTGAACTATCTTCAGCTGTTTTAAATGAAAATAGTAAACGTCATACATTACATCCTCATCGGTCTAAATTAGACCTTATGGATGATACAAGATTGACTTCATTACCACTACCGCCACCACCTCCAAAACGAGCAAGTTATTCTCTGCCTTCAAGTGCTCGAAATTCAATTCTGAGTATGGAAAAGAAAGGACAACAACAAACAGAAGATGTGAAACTGAATGAAGAACAAACTAAAGAAGAAGATGATGATGTTGACGAGTACGATGAATATGAAGATGAAAGTCAAGATCCAATTGTACTTGTTGAAGATTATATGAATAAATCTCCCTTGCTACCACATATGTTTCGCCAGAAATCTTTAGCGAATTTCAAACTGAGAGTACTAGTTGATTGTAATAGTGAACTGACATCATTTATAGAACCTCCCCCTCCTCCTCAGTCTCATTATCAACATCAACTGTCTTTAAACGATGAAGTCATTTACAAGGATATTCTGCATTCAATTACACTCACTTCATTGACAACCCCAAGAAATAGTATATCAGAAGAATCACCACGATATATTAATCGAAAAGACGATAAAGAAGATTTAGAAGCAATATTTGGAACAATTCCAGGAAGCGATCTTCTTAAATATTGTGACTTGTGTGATAAACCTTTGTATGAAATATCATCCATTATACACAACAACACTAAAAGTAAACGAAATCATTATGAATTTGTTTGTGGAGATTGTATTGAAAATTATGAAACTTTTATTAATGAATATTATGATAGTGAGGATGAAGAAGAAGAAAATATTGAGAAATCACGAAATAAATTATTAAAGATATTTCATTCAATTCAATATAAATATAATTTAACCGATGATCGGAAAAAGACCAAGATTTCCACTAATTTAATAGAACGATTACATTTAATTCAAGCAGGAAATATTGGGAAATAGATACTATATATACATTAATTATTTAAAGTCATACAGAATGTTTCTTGATATCTTGCAGGACGTCAAGGCCAATTTCTTGTCGAGGCATGGCAAATTCACTTAAATCTCCAAACACAACATGATCTCGAGTATCATATCTAAATGCATTTAATTCTCCCATGCTCATCCCTAATAAATCTTCTAATTTCTCTCCCAGATATTCGCCAGCAAAGTCTGATTGGAAATTTAAAATCTCTTCTAATCCTTTATTTTCATTAGCCCAATGAATCATTTCATTATTAAATTGTTCGATTTCGGAAGAAAGTGAATGAGTTGACCCTTGATCAGTAACATCAGTATCTAATGCTTGAAGCATATTGGATAAATGTTCCCCCCATCGTTTACAAGTTGTATTAAAATAGGCATATGTTTGTAATGTATCACGACCATCCTTTATAGCTTCTCGTAAAACTTCCATATAATGTTTATCAGGTTTACTTGAATTTCTTTGTTCGAGTAATGTAAAACCAAGTATAATGGATGCGAAAAAACATGCTGATTGGATAGTGAATACTTCTTTACGATTGGGATTATGTGTTGAATAAAATCGTAATAGTTTAATCACAAGGAATGAAGCTTTGATACAAGCTTTACAAAATGACATCAACAGTTCTTCATCGGTAATTTGAGATTTTGTTTCTGGTTTAAGTTTTCTCGTAACAACATAAACCAAAAATGGTCGAGTTAATGCCATTATACCATATAATTGTCCTAAATGGACAAACACAAGTAAATAATTGTTTGAGTTAGTTCCTTGTTCCAATTGTTTCTCTAATGATGAATTCAATTGTAATTGTTGAGGTAATTGTTTTGACCAGATTTTCAATTCCATAGCTAATAAATGTGTGCGTTTTATATTGATTCTACCATCTTTGAAAATATTCTCAACAATTCGTCCATTAATTAAAGCAGAATCACTAGTTATCTTTTGACACATTATTCTTAACTTTTCTTCCAGGGTTGCTGTTTCATCATGAATTTCATAATTCAGATCATCATAATCATATCCACTTACAAGTAAAGGGCGACCTAAATTAACACTACTAACACAATCACAAACATATAAACTCCTCCAAAGTCTGCGACGATGTATTTGTATCAGTTTCTCAGCAAATCTGGCATTGATTATTCTTCGATGTAACCCTAATGCTTGGGCTGTTCTTATTGCTGTGCCCAAATTTATCCAAGAACTTGAACGATTACAACATGATTGATAATAAAAATATTTCAAAAAGTTAGCTTCCACCATCCATAATTTACCATCATAAATATTATTCCTCATTAATGTTTGAGCGCTATCTAAAAATACAGTTGATTTAGGTAAATTTAAATGAAGACCAGGGGTGTATTCGACAAACAATGCACCTATAGCAAATACTAAATTTAAAAGACATAATGTTTGTGTGCTTGCTTGAACAGGATTATCATAAGTTTGTTGGAAAATAACCGTATTGAAATAATTCATATTGAAAATATAAAACGTATCATTTATATTTGTTTTGAAAAGATTGACAAGTACAAGGGCTGTCTCTCTTGGAGGTAACTGTACTGGGATGCATGGCTTTGTAAAATCACTGCTTTCATCGATAATATATTCCTGTCCCGGGTCATTAGTAAATGTCAGTACTCCTAAAGTATCTCGAAATATCAGACGACATTCACTGAGTAAAGAAAGTGCACTACTTTCTCCAAAAAATCTCATATCACCAGTTTGTGTATATAACAAACGAGTATGTTGTCCATTCAAAGTGGGTAATCCTTCATTTGATTCATTATTATTATTTAATACATTAAGGATATTTGTATTATCATTATCATCAGCTAATGCATTTTGTAAACTACGTCCAATAACAGTTAATGACACTTTAGAAGGTGATCTGTCTCGGGTTGATTTCCCAATCTTTTCTGGCGATGGAGAAATTACATGGTGTGAAGTACCATGGGATATTGGTGAAGGAGGAGAATCCATCAGATTACCACTAGAAGTTGAATTACTCATTTCAGTGCTGGACTTGGTCAGTTTATGCTTGACTGTTCGGCCATCAATTTTAAAATACAGACATGAAAGTGATTTATTTTGACAATAAAAACATGGTTGTTCCCCATTACATTTCATTTTACGTTGTTTACAAACATCACAAGCACGAGAAACCTTTTTTCTTTGTGGTATAGGTAGGATCCTAGGACGACCTTTAGGACGAGATGCTGTAGAAGTTCTTGGTGGTGCAGTTGTACCTTGAATATCTGTCATTGTTTCCTACATGCAAATGTGTCATAGGACAAAAGAAACTGGGGGGCGGAGGAAGGAGCTACAAATGTGTTGTGGTTTACGATGAGAAAAACTACAATTGGATAAATGCAAGATGAGTTATATCTTGTACGCAAGTTAATACAAAAAAAGACAAAAAGGTCTAGAAAATAACCTGTGTAGGGTTTTACATAGTTATTAGTAATGGACAATAGTACTAGGACGTGTCTTCCTAAAATGGAATATCCGGAAGTTGAACCCTAGGAAATGAGGGGAACAGAACAGACAATTAACAATAAAAAACCTTTGTTGTGGGGAAAAGTGGTATTTCCGGAATACCCAAGTATTATTAACAAGCTTATTAAAATACAAGGTGAAATATAGGACAAACAACAGATAAGTTGATTCTTTGTTTTTCTTTTTTTTTTTGATTCTATTATAGGGTGAAAACAAGACACAAAAGTGAAGAGAGGCGAAAAAAGTGGGGTAGTAAATCGAACACGGCATAACAATTAATTGCAAATCACTTACTGTTAGGCATAAACCGGCAACGACATCTTTCTATTAAGAAGGTCAAATAACATTCACGTAAGAAAAACTTTGTCATATACACATTTTAAAGTATTCACACACACACGCGATTATTTCTTAAATAAGCAATGAAAAATAGGGGGATATTTTCGGATAGAACCTTAAACTTTCAAGGATGTTCCCTACTTATCCGGCAAATCAAAACCGAAGCATGGCGGTTATGAGTACTTTAAGGGAAACCGAAGAATTTTCAGGGAATTAAACTAGTCATTCGGAGTTAATCAAGTTATGACTCGTAGTAGAAAGTCCAAAAAATAATGGAATTGCGGTATTATTCAACAATAATCCGCATCAAAGGAGTAGATTAAAAAAAAGACAAAGTTCCAACCCGGGTCCGAGATGTGGAGTTCAACGAGAGCGGAGTACATGCGTCGCACAGCGGTTATGTAATCTTTGTTTGATTTTTTTTCTTAGTCAAAAATAAGGATAAACTCCGCGCGGAAAGATTCCTGTTTTCTGAAAAGTTTCCACATTCCGGTTATCTGTTAACAATGATCATGTTTGATATGTATAACATGTAATAATATACTTCCGAAGTCAGTAAAATCAAGAATTAGTCTATTGACAGTTATCGTTTAAGTCAAAATTATTTCCTGTTATCCTCGGAACTTATAGTTTATGAACTAAGTGGGACATGTAAATTATGTGGATTTTTAAATTTTTATTTTTATTTTTTTTATTTTACTTTAATTTATTATTCATTATTTTTTAATTTTTTCTTTTCTTTCTTTTTTGGTGTTAAGCCATCGAAAATATTTTATTACCCCATTGTTCTATTTTGATTTATTTTACGCAAAAGCTGAATATTCCGGACATGACCGATTTTTACATAGATTCTTTAACAATACAGGTATAAAAATCATCCTCCCCACTTTGCCCCCCCTGGAATACAAAAAAAAATCTTGTCTCCCCCACTATTGTAAAAACCGATAATTGTCTCGTTTTGCTCATTTTTTTTTTAGTTTTTCTGTGTCTGTCTGTCTTTTCTTTTTATACATTTGTAAAGTTTCAAGTGTAACCCCAAAGACCAAAACAGAGAGAGAAAAAAAAAGTCACAGTCGTCTTTTTCTTTCACAATCTATATCTTGTTTTTTTTTCATTTTTTCATTTTTTTTATATTTATTTTTGAAAAGACAATTGGGTTCTTTGCTGTAACTTGCTGTATATTTCATAATGAAACAAGAACAAGAAAAATCAGGAATCTCACGAGAGTCATCAAAATCAAAAACTGGTGCAAACTCAAACAACGCCTCCACTAATGGCAATAATGAGGGTAAACCAAAAGCATTTACAATTAGATACAAACGTCCTAGAGGTTCACGTGCGTGTACTGTGTGTCGACTGAGGAAAGTTCGATGTGATGCAGAAATTCATATTCCTTGTACAAATTGTATAACATTTGGTTGTGATTGTATTTTACCAGAAGCTAAAAAAAGAGGTAATGCTGCTGGATCAAATTCAAAGACTAACAAGATTAAAAAGAAAAAAGAAGACAAAGTTAAACTGAAGAAGAAGAAACAAAAGAGAGATCTGGAAGATGAGCATGAAGATGATGAGGAAGAGGAAATTGAAGAAGACAGTAGTGACGAGTTTGTTGAACCAAAATTAAAGAGAACAAAAGTTGAACATACAACACCTTCAAATGGTAATAGTTCCACGAATCAAGCAATTCTCAACATTTCTCAAATTAGTGTTCCTCCAAGCTTACATTCAGATTATAAGAATCGTCCTTCAATACATAAACGAGAAATTCTTCTGAATTCAAAACATCCTCATAAACCTGCCTTGACATTTTTGGGAACTTCATCTGGAGTAGTTGTCCCCCAACCATTAGGAGATAATCATGTTCAACTTACAGAAGATGTATTTGAAATCACCGAGAATTCCCTTGATTCAGTGGAATTGGAAATTCTTAAACTTCGAGGTGCGTTTTTGTTACCTTCACGAGATCTTGCACTTGATTTAATTGAAGCATATTTTGAACATGTTCACCCCTTGATGCCTGTAATCAATCGTACCATGTTTATGAAGAAATTTAATGATCCTAATGATAGTCCCAGTTTAATGGTTTTACATGCAGTGTTACTTTGTGGATGTCGTGTGCTGAAAAATCCCTTGTTATTGGATTCCAGTGGTCTGAATTCTCTTGCAGCATTAACATTTTTCCGAAGAGCCAAGGCATTATATGAAACAAATTATGAAAGTGATCCTGTATCAATTATCCAAACCATCATTTTAATTGGAAGTTATTGGGATGGTCCTGAAGATGTTACTAAAAACTCATATTATTGGACAAGAGTAGCTGTAGGGTTAGCTCAAGGGTTTGGATTTCAACGAGATGTAAGTAATTCCAGAAATTTAACAAGTTCTGAGAAAAAATTATGGAGAAGAATTTGGTGGTGTTTATTTGAAAAAGATAGAAATGTTGCTATTGCATTTGGAAGACCTATTGTAATAGATTTAAATGATTGTGATGTTCCCATGTTAACTATAGATGATTTTAATGAAGATGATCCTGAATTGGGGATTGTATCTCCTTATACAGTAAATGAAACTCAAGCACTTTATTTTATACATTTAGTGAAATTGGCAGAAATTACTGGTATAATTATCAAACATCAATACAGTGTTAAATCAGAAACTATGAAACTTAAAAATGTGTTTTCAATTATTGAACATTGTGATATGTTAATGGGGATTTGGTTTACCAATTTACCACCACAATTGGTGTTTTCCTTGACAGATAATGCTACCCAAAACTTTTATCTGTGTTTACTTAATGCCCAATATTATAATCGACTTTACTTAATTCATAGATCGAATTTAATCAGAATGGCAAAGTCTTCATCAACAAATCCAAACAATTACAAGTATCCTTCATGGGGGATTTCCTTCCAATCAGCAAGAATGATTAGTATAATCTCCAAGATTTTACTTGATCGTGATCAAATAAAGTATGTTCCTTCAATGTATGTGTATATAACCTTTTCCGCATTGGTTATGTTGATATATCATGTTGATTCAGCAAATACAGTAATTGCCAGTACTGCTAGTGATTCCCTTTATGTATCGAGATCTGTACTTAAAGAGTTGGTGAAGTATTGGCCAATTGCTGGTGTGTTGATGAAATTATTTGACAAGTATGCTAATGACAAGTGGAAACGTGCTAAAGTTATTGAACATCGTAGTCAACATGCAGAATATACTGAAAACAAGAAAGGAGGATATATGGGATTGTATAGTGAAGTGGCTGTGCAACAAAAGCAACATCAACTGCAACAACTGCAACAACTGCAACAACAACAAGGACAAGTTCTGCCCCAAAGCAACAGCGTATACTCTTCAGCTTCAGGTATTTCCCCTGGTGGTCGAGTATATGATTATCCTGCATTCTCCCGGCAAGTACAAAACGATAATAATTCTGAAGTTCCCAATGCCACTAATATTTCTGCTACACCTTCAGTACAAACTCCACCACCACAACAACAACTGATTCAAACTCAAGCAGCTGCACCAAACATTGAAGATCTTATTCAACAATACAAGATCCCGATGAAACGAGCAGCAGAATCGGAACAATCAAATTCAACAACAAGTGATACATCTCCAACATCATCGACAAAATCATTCCCCGAGATTAACTTGGTTACTGATTCACATATCTCATCGCAGCAGAATTTCTTTGAAAACTTTGAACCAACTCAATTGTTTCCTAATTTTAGTCAACCTCCTACAAGAAGTCAAAGTCCTCACCTTGATAATCAAGTGGGAAGTAATGTATATCAAAGTTTGGAACAATTGAGTGGGATACAAGAAAGAAGAGAAAGTGAGGAACGAGAGCAAGCCGCTCAACAACAGTCACAAGTTGTACAACCTCTGCCACAAGTTCATATGGTTGAAGATAATTATACAACTCCAGGATTAAATCCAAACACACCAGGTTTCCAAACTAATTTTGTTGATTCTTCATATATCAACATGAATTTACAAAGTGGCGTTGAATTACAAGATGATTTTACTGGTTTATTTAATTTTGTAAAGTAAATAAAAGAACAGGTTTTGTGTATAACTATTAATTCTATTTGTATTTTATACATTTATTACTTCCAAAACTTCTTCTTGGTCAGCGCATGTCTTACCTTTTTTAAATTCTCTTCTAAAATCTCTTGTCGTCTTAATTTTTGACTATATCCAATAAAACTTTGTACAACACCTTCATATATTTCAAAATCCAGATGTAATTCTTGCATATGATGCTGCCAACAACTGCTTAATTTAACCAATTCTTGGTAATGTTGTTCTAACTGGTGTAGTTTTTCATCAACATTGTCAACATTGGCAGATTCAAGATACCCCTGACTAGAATTTTCTAAATTATCATATTCAATATGAGTCAATGTATCCAATGTTGATTGTAATAGACGACTTTCTTGTTCAGAATCAATTTCCAATTTGGTAAATTCAGGAATATCAAATCCCGACCAATCAATATCAGATGCTGATGTGATTGATTTTCTTCGAGTTATATTGGAAATTGCTGAGGATGCACTGTGGATTAGTCGTGGTGGTTGTTGAGGATTTATTGAAGATACTTGACTTGACGATGTTGGTGGGAGGTTCAGTTCTGCAAGTTCATCCAAATTTATAGGTATTCCTAATTGAACGAGTAAACTATGTCTTATTTTCAGTCTTGTCCAACTGGTGGGGTGGAGATAAGGTAATGTTGATACTTGTTGAAATATGGTTGCTGATCGTTCATTTAAAAGGGGTTGTGAGTTGTTATCTTCTTGCGCTTGTGTGTCAGGGGTATCTGGAAATATACTATCCATTATTTTGGTTAAATTCTCTATAAATTGTTCCTTGTCATTAAGTATATCTTCATTAAATGTAGGTCCTGTTGTATAGTTTACATCGTCGAAATCTCCAAAATCGTCATCTTCATTGTCGTCACCTGCTTCATTGAAATCATCAAAGTCATCATCCTCGTTGTTTTCTTGAGAATCAATGTGTAACTCCTCTACTGACTCCTCGACAGAGTTGTGTTGTTCTGATTCTTCCTCACTCATGATTTCTTTGTATGTTTTGTTGATGTGTCAATTTTGAAAAATCAACACTAATTTTATTGCTCGCTTTTTTTTGCGACATTGAATACATCACCAGTAATGCTAATTGTCCTTTCTATTGGTAATCCTGGGAGTATAACTCGACACTCAGTAGGACACTTCCTTTATGCACATTTGGTTTCCAATTATTCTCTTTCTCAACCTACAAAACATTCTACATATTCATTCACAACCAATGGAGAACTCACATTAGTCAAATCAAATACATATATGAATGAATCAAGTAAAGCATGGCTTAAATTTATTGATAAACAACGAATCCCCGCTGAAGCCATAGTATTAATTCTTTATGACGATTTTGAATCTGATCTAGGCACAGTTAAAATCAGTAAATTCAAGAAAAATGAAAGTCATAATGGTGTTAGAAATTTAATGACTTGTTTATCTACTAGAGATAATGTATACAAGTTGGGAGTGGGCATTGGTCCTAAACCAGTGGGATCAAATAAAGAAACTATGGCCAATTGGGTTTTAAGTGAATTTAAACAAGCAGAAAAGGAGAAGTTGGGAAATATTAGTTTACCCAAAGTGATTGCATTTTTAGATGATATACTTGAAAGAGAGAATGTTGGAGATGTTAATAAGTTGAATTCAAAAATTACAAAACAGTGGTAAGTAAGTGAGAAGTAGCTTAGATGATATACCAACTTAGTGTTTCTGTGAAATGAGAGTTGATTGGTCGAGTGGGAAGATACGCAGACACTGTAGCATTAAAAATGTACTACTAAAGTCTATCATATGTCTAGGATTCCTTTAATGGTATTTTCTTCTTGTGTATCAATCGTATTGGAAATGATTACGTCAAGAAAAAGAAAGCCTGCATAATGGCAACGAAGATACATCTCAAATTGGTATGTTAGAATAATTTCCACAAACCAATTTAAGTTGTTTCAAATTGGTAGTAATCAAATAGATAGAAAATATTTTGCTATATATAAATGAACTACGTAAATAAGAATTATGAAAAGCCAAGCCTCTCATAAGCCAACCTATTACGATTGCAACAGTATATGCAAAAAAGTTATAAATAATACTAATTATTTTTCGTAACTGGCAATCTCCACCGTAAACAAAAAAAGAGAAAACACATCAAGTAATTTTTATCAATTCGTAACTAGCGTAATCAAATTTCAGGTGACTGAGTATAACCGTAATTAAGAATATATATATACCCAATACATTGTCAAACCAATACGAAATGAAACAAAAATGACAATATAAATAGTCTCCCTTTAATAAATCTGAACCTGTTTTCAACTGAGCGTTTCTCCAAATTCAGTCATGAGATTATTGATTATTCATTTGTTTGTAATTGGTAAAGTCGTAGCATTTTTGGTAAACGAAACAGCAGTTTACAGTATTGAAGATGTTATGCCTGAAGATGTATCTTTAACTGTTTCATCCAATGCTACATTATTGCTTTTAAATACAGTTAACTTTCTTGTTGGTTCTTTAATTGTTTTTGGTGATTTCTTTTACAAACCGAACAACACTTATGCTAATGTCAACGTCTTATATATGGACAACAGTGGCTATAGTTTGTTTGATCTACAAAATATCCCAACGCTATCACTAAGGTTTGCTCATTATGTTCAAAATTACGATCAATTAGAATTCTATGGTAAAGCCTTGGATGTTCGTATGGAAATGGTACATAATTCTGGTAACATGACATTCTGGGGCGACGAAGGAGTCATAAATCTTTTGGGAAGTTACAATTCGGGAAACATTTGCTTTCATCAACAGTCTGTGGTAATGACTGAGCCTAATGGATATGGATGTTTAGCTCTTTCAAATTCTAATGTTACAATAGACCTGCCAAATCCATTCAATCACCCAAATTTTGTATTCCTTGACTCCAAGAGTGGATTGGTGATCAATGCTGTTCACGTTCAATCACTTTTAAGTATAACTTTGAGCAATTTTGGAAAAGGAAATCAACTTTACGTAAAATCCGCTCGTTATATTAGTATGGAATATTCCAATGATTATTTAGACGTTTATTTTGAGGATTTCACGCTCCTGTTAAACATTGGTAGTGGTTATGAGGAAAAGAAATTTGGTGTCAAAGAAGATAATACTAATACTCTGGTTTATATAAGATATGACAACGACATACCTTCTGGAGCAAATGAAGCATTATGCTCATGTTTTTTCAACTCCACTCGTCTTGAACAAGAAGTAGAATTGGAAGAAAATTTCAAGGACACTGATACTTGTGCAGATGGAGAGGAAAACGTAAATCCGCAATGTAAAGATAGTAATAAGAAAACATCTTTAGCTTATCATAATACATCAGTTTTTCCAATGTTTGCTTTCGTGGTAGTTTGGGCCTTGTGGATGTAATACGTGTTGGAAGTGATCTATATATTTTTAATGGTTGATCCTTTAGTCATATTTTTGTACAATTTTGGTTTAAATGTTATTTTCTTTCCTTTAAAATGTCACAATTTTGATATTTTGAGAGATTCTTAAAATGACACAGATAATACTGTCCTTTAGGAAGATTTGTGTTTTCCTTTCTATTGGAATTGAATGTGTCTGAATATAATTTAACGAACTTGTAAATAGCGATGATGTTTAAAATCTACCTTACAAAACATCAATGATATTGTTACCTTCTTGAAATAATATCAACTTACTCCACGTTTTAAATAATATCATGAGAATTTTGTACCGCCCTTGATATTCGGAGTTACCACGGAATTAAATCTTTAAACAAAATATTCTCCATTTTTTAGTAGTTTCAATTGACACGTATCACTTTAGGTCATTGTCTTTTCCTTAAACTTATTGTTCGTATCTGCGTGGGTTCACATTGTATTTCCACGAAAGGGGCTATTTTCAAGGCTCTCGTATTTTAGAATCTAGATCTTTTGTCTTTCCGTTTACGATGTAGTAATTAAGAAATTGTTCTTGGCAACAACATTTTATAATTACACTGTAGTTTTATAAACTTTCTTGGGTCTTATTTTCACTTTAACAATATTACCGATAACTGGTTCAATTCTGGGTTTAGCAGGAAGTAATCAAATTGAAAGAAAGTAATCTTAAATTCAAAGTCTTGCCCGCCTCATTTCAAGCCAACAAATTCAGATCAGATCCCTATTAGAAATACTTTCAAAATAAAGGAATGATGGCTTACAATAAGAAAATAAGTTTGCAAATTCACTCAAAAATAATATGGTTCAAAGAAAGGAATTTCCAATTTCAAGCAAGCAGAAGCACTGTGCAATTACGATCCCCTCGTATTAACTTTGTAATTGAATGAATAATGCGTATATAATAAAGGAAACACTCCTTCCTATCTGAACTGAACTTCATTAATCAAACATAGTATGGTCTCTTTATCTATTTTAACTACGGTTGCTTTATTTGTTACAACTGCGACGTCTCTTGAGATCTCCCAAACAACTACTATTCCCGATAGTGATATTCCCCAAGGCCAAGAGCTTGACATTGGAGGAAACGCTGCAGTTACTGTCATAGGTGAATCTGCTTTTGCCCCCAGTATCATATCAGTGGATTCAGGTGCACTGTTATATTATACAACTAGTGATAATGATGTTTCAGTCAATCTTGGTGTAATTACCAATAATGGATTTATATATCTTGATGCTTCTCAAATTGTTGAAATTGATTTCATTTTAGGTGACGTTACAAATTATGGAGAATTGGTAGTCAATGGACAACTCCCCACTGTGACAATGAATCTTTATTCTAATTCTGGTCAGTTAACGTTTTGGAGTGACGTTGGATCTATAAGTCTTACAGATGGTATCAATACAGGAAATATCTGTTTTTATCAACAATCGGTATTTTACGATAATGCTGGAGGAAGTGGTTGTATTGCTCTTTCTGAGAGTGAAGTATTTTATAGTGATCCTCAATCTGGTTTTAATCCAACAGTTGTTTTCGACAATACTGCCAGTGTATTTTCTATCACAAATGGGGGACAAGGTGCTACATACAAGTTGGTTCAATTTGGAGGAGATAATTTAGTTCTTATCCCCAATATTGGATATACAGGTTATAATTACGATCCAAGTTCTGGTATTCTTACTATTCAACAAAGTGGATACAAGGTCACATTTAACATTGGAACAGGTTATGATCTGGGACAATTGATAGTTGGCACTGAAGGATCAAGTATTTTCATCAGCTTCTCAGGTGTAACCCCTTCTGGTGCCAACTCTAGTGGATGTTCTTGTGTTTTAGATACTGTGGCTCCTCCTCAACCAAGTACTTCAGCTAGTCTGTCAAGTGCTACCGAAAGCTCCAGTACATTTTCTTCATCCACCGAGAGTTCCTCCTCTTATTCTTCAGAGACAAGTAGTTTCTCCAGTGGAACTTCATATTACACCTCCACTTCATTTTCTACAAGTTCAAGTAGTCTGACTACTTCGTCACATGGTACAGCAACTAAGACCACTTTCCACTTCCCTACACCTACTTTATGCAACAATCCTCCAAATGACATAGTGCAAAAGTGTTGTGATCGTATCAAAAGTGAATATCCACCTGCTTATGGAGGTAATAATGGTAATGGAAAGGGTAACCAAAATGGAAGTCCCCCTGGTAATGGAAATGATGGTAACAATGGCCATCCTGGAACTGGCAATAATCCTCCCAAACTTGGTAATGGAAATGGAAATAAGGGAAGTAATCCAGGGAACGATCATGGTAATAGTTCAGGTAATAGTCCAGGTAATAACAATAATAACGGTCATAACAATAACCCAGGTAATACTGGCAATAATGGTAAGGGAAACAACCAAGGTAACCCTGAAAATGGAAAGGGGAACAATAATAATGGCGGTAATAACAACAATAATCAAGGTAATGGTAACGATGGTGGTGCACCAGCTGGAAAGTAACGACATGTGTACTAATTTTCTCGGTAAGTAGCTTCAAGAAAGTACTCGTCTATCTCTTCATGTCTTCATTTGCTACCTTTTACAGGTATTTAAATATTAATCTACAATCTTTTGTATCTATTGGTTTGCAAAATCTATGGAAAGTTGCAAGACCAGTCCAAATGAGAGTTTTTAAGAATCAAATTCCTAACATACAATGTTACACAATCATAAAAAAATCGTCATTCTACATAAATATCCTACGTACTAAATCGTCTCTTTTGCATTTCTTCCAGTTCATCCATATCATCATACTCAGCCTCTTCTTCCTCATCACCAACTTCTTCATTTTCTTCTTCCAAACTATCATCACCAAATTTATTTCTAAAACTAACATAATCATAATCACTTCCACTACTACTTCCTCCATGTTCATCAGCGGTACTTAAATGTTCGTCAACAGTACTTGCACCTGTATCAGACCCCAATTGCGCTCTAACCAATTTCATCTGAGCCAGGGTTATATTTCTCCCCCTTTCAATCGCCCGTTCAATACTCATTCTATGTTTAACAAATAGTATTCTTGGGAACATTGATCGCTCACCCTTGAGTAAAATCTCCTTGAATCTTTGCTCAGTTGGATCACTTAAAATATACCAAAAATCTTTTAACCGATTTCTAGGCCATATGGTAATACTTCCAGTGAAATTCTGAAGCCAAATATTTGACCAATCTTGTGACATTAAATTTGGTAATAAATCAAGTGATTTTATAATTTGTAACCATTTTTTAATCTCAAGTCGGAATAATTGTTCCAATGCTGTTGCTATAAATCCCCCACGAAGACTAGCATATCGTTCACGTTTGGTTTTCCTAGTAGCTGAAGTCACGGGTCGACCCACGGTACCCTTAGGAGCAAAGAAGAAAAGGGAAATATGAGGGTTGACTTGGGAAACCACAGTAAAGTTGACATTGTAGTACGTGTTTAGCGAATCGATGGGAATATCAGTACGAAGTGACCCATCTCGCCATTTCGAACCTAATGAAAAAGGTTCAACTTCTCCTGTACTAGGGTTTTTCATCATAAGAACCACAGGGTTAAGAATGCCAGGTACAGCCAGAGATGCAAGTAACGTCGACCAAATGATACAATGGGGTGAAGTTATATCATTACAAAGAATCACAGGGGAATGAGGGTCGGCTGGGACAGTAGAAATATTTAATTTTCTTCCAGTTCTGGCAAATGCTTCTTCAAACGTGGTTGATCCTCTTGTGAAGAAATTCGATTTTCTTGCCCATGCAATGGCATCAAATCTTGCACCTGTACGTCTAAATCTCGGTATCCATATATACCAAGGATCTTCACATGCAGTAATCTTTCTCGCTAATTCAGGTACAAGTAATTTTTTCAATTCTTCATTGGTACGAGTACATAAAAGTGCTGCTATCAACCCTCCACCTGAGGTTCCGGAAATGATTTTTGGTAATAAATCAACATCCAACAATGCCTTGGCAAGTCCGAAATGTGTATAGGCAAAGCAGGCGCCTCCAGATAAACACAATGCCGTTTTCCCATAATTCTTGTCGACAATTTTGAAAAATTTCCTCTTTTTAGTTATATCAATCATGTTTGATTCAATAACTTTATCTATTGATTTAACTACTTCGTCATAATATTCATGGACTAAATTCTTGGTTCCATAATATCTATGACTGTATAATTGACGATTTTCAATTCCTGCAAAATTCCGTTTGAGGCATGCTTGTAAAAGAACCATCAAGTCATAATCATGATTCTTCTTCCGGAAACTTCGTAATTTATGAATTGTCAACTTTACAGTTTTATAATCGTAATAAGAAAACTTTGGGTTCTTCAGCCATTGATCCAAATTCAAATACTTGTCTAGATTAATAGCATTTGTCACCCATTCATCATAAGTCTTTGAATTTCGTAATTTATCTCGCAACCGTTTCCGTTCTCCAGTCCAGGTGAATGTATATTCCAGTAGAGCAACATATACTCGCACCAAGAAATACAATAATCCAAGAATAATAATCCATATAAACACAATAATAAGTATGGGCCAACGGAAAAGCATATAACTTGAACTGTTCCTAAACTCATTCTTTAACATTGTGATATGGGAAGTTCCCTTTCTTGATTTGCCTTTCTTCAGTCGTCTATTTTCTTTAGAATCCTCATTTACGGGAAACCAATCATTTTTGGAAGTAATTAGATCAGGTCGTTTATCAAGCAGAAACTCTTCAATTTCGTCATCAAATTCAGATTTTGCAGAATACATGACACTTCCTGGTGATAGACTTGGTGTAGCTGGAGCTGTATCCAACATATAATGATTATCCCAAAGCAAGGCCTTGGCAAATGCCAGGATATGACTTTCATCAATGTAATCCTTGTTTTCTTCAAACAATTTCGGTCGTTTAGTAAATAACATATTTGTTTTTTTTAATAATACAAAAAGAGCAAGAGTAATGTTTACCAGATTACATGACCGGGTTTATATAAACTTCTAGTTAATTTTCTGTTGGGTAAAAAACGAATTGGGGTCACGTGCGGCGCCTATTCATTAAATGGAATGTAATGTGACGCATAGACTAGTGAAACACATGAAACTTTCAGATGAAAATGAAAAGAATCTCGAGATAATGCATATGAACAACGTGTACTTTTTAGGTGTACATTGTTTTGCTGGTGGGTTCCACCTATCTCGGAAAAGTAACCCCCATGACTCGCTTGATAAGCGAGAGTAATATTCAAGTACCCTCGTGTTACTCCTGAAGGATTAACGTTTGTTTTCTGTCATGTGAAGATGTGAACGATATTACACTATTTGAATAAGCTTTTAACTTTATTTTGAAGCACTTTGAATTATTTTTTTTAATTCTCGAAGTGCAGTAATATCTCCGGCTAATTGGGCAGTGCTACCACTTGACTTCGTATAATTTCCTCTACAATCTGGTAGAATCTCTTGTAAACCCTTAAGAACCGAATCAACTCACTTTTTGTAAAATATTAGCAATTCTTGGAATTGTTGGGGGTTGGTGAACGTGCTTGGCAAATACAAGAAAAACTGAAACTCTAATTTTTCCAAATACACACAACAAACAAAACACATAATGACAATTACAACAGTATTACTTGACATTGAAGGTACAGTATGTCCTATAACCTTTGTCAAAACCACATTATTCCCATATTTCCTTGCTAAACTTCCAGAGAAGCTTGCCTCGATAACATTTCCAATTACTTCCCCTTCCACTACAATTGAACAGATTCTTTCTCCACTTGAATTTACCTCGAGGGAATCTGCATTCAATCATTTCAAACAACTTGTAGATAATGATGTCAAAGACCCTGTATTGAAATCACTTCAAGGTTTGGTTTGGCAATTAGGATATGATAATGGGGAAATTAAAGCACCAGTATATCAAGATTCAATTGAATTTATTCGGAAATTCCCCGATGTGTATATTTATTCCTCAGGAAGTATTGCTGCTCAGAAATTATTATTTGGTCATGTATTAGAAAACGAACAAAGTATCGATTTAAACAAATTTATCAAAGGATACTTTGATATTCCTGCTGTGGGTTACAAATATGAACTGAGTTCATATGAAAAAATACTACAAGAAATTGGTAAATCGGGTAAAGAAGTATTATTTTTAAGTGATAATGTTGCTGAAGTAAATGCTGCTATACAAGCAGGCATGAATAGTAATATTGTTGTACGTCAAGGTAATGCACCATTATCTGAATCGGATATTTCATCACATGTTATAATTCATTCACTTGATCAAGTTAATATATAAATCCTTTTACATATCTCTAAATAGAATATCAGCAGCAACTTCTTCATTCTTATCACAAGCCAAGTATACTTGAATAACTAAACTTCGTTCAAAACCAAGTTCACATAATCGATTAATAGCATTTTGATCAGCTTCACTCAAGGGAATTTGGATTGTTTCTGGTTCGGCACCTTCTCCTCCAGCACCAGCTTGTGTATCATCTCCTTCAATTTCAAATCCAAAATCATCAGAACCACCTCCTAAAAATGTACGAATAAATGCTTCAGGATCTTGTTGAATTAAACTAGCAATTTGAGGATTAGTAGCAGACAATTGTTCAAGTAATGGTTGAATTAATTCAGGGTTTGTTTGAAGAGCAGTACGAAGTAATTGCATTTGTTGTTCTTCATCTTCTGATGCTGCGGCAGCTGCAGCAGCTGCAGCAGTAAGACCTCCGCCAGTTCTATTTTCACCTGATCCAGTATTACGTCCTTGTTGAGCAGCAGCTGCAGCAGCAGCAGCTTCAAAGAGATTTTCTCCATGATGTTGATTGTCTTCATCGTCATCTTCATCACCTTCGGCAACTGGTGCACCTGGTGCATCTGCTGAAGCGGCACCTGTAGCAGCTACTGGTGCAACAGCGGGAGCTTGTAAACTTTCAGGAATACCAGTAATCAAATATTCTACGGCTCTGTGAGGATTATTGAATGCAGCTCTTAATGCATTTTCTACCTGTGGTCTATCATATCCCATTTCCATAATATTTTGAATTGTAGTTTCTCTTTCAGAACCAACTGCAAATGTGCTAGCAGGAGCTTCAGGTTCAGTAGTTGTTTCTCCAGAAGCTGTTGCTGGTTGTTGCGGTGCTGCTACAGCTGGTACAGCTGCCGGTGCTGCTCCTTCTGCACTAGTCTCGCCTGTTTCTTGTTTTGGTAGTGATTCGGTTTGTTCTGGAACAACTACAGGTTGTGGAGTAGAAGAACTCGAAGTTTTCCCCTTTGAAATCATAAAAATTATAGAAACTCCAGGTTTGATTTTATATTCTTCCAATGTTTTGTCATCAACTAAAACTTTACCAGAATATACCAATTTAATTTGACTAGCTTCACATGATTTAATTTCACCTAATTTTTCCTTAGCTGAAAGAACCTAGAATTTATTAGTAAACAAATAGAAAAGTAAAAATGCAGTAGGTGATTACTTACAGTATCGTTCAATTCAACATCAATTGGAACCGTCTGCTTCTTGAAATCCTTAAAGATGATCTGCATGATTACTCCTAGTCAATTGAACTTTTTGGTTCCCTTAGAGCATTCTCTGTGGCGATTTTTCTAAATTGTTTTTTTGTTTTTTTTCGTTGTGTTTTGGCAAAAGGCGAAAAAAAAAAAAAAAAAAAAAAAAAACTCATGAGGTCGTGCAAACTGGCAAAATATTGGTATCAATTGGGGCAATTGATCCGCGCAGATATTAGATGAGGTTGTGATAACGCGTTGCTTTAAGATTAATAGATAACAGATACACTTTTCAATATGTCACGTAGAGATAGATCTGGTGTACGTGGTCCTAATTCTGCCCTTACTGAATTTCTTCGAAATGAAGGTATTACCGATGCATTTAGAAGAAGACGTGAATTAGAAGGTGAGCAAGAACAAGAACAAGAACAAGAACAAGAAGAAGAAGAAATAATAGAACAAGAGATAATAGAAACACGTGAGGAATCAGAATCCGATGAAGAAGTTCGAGAAATTAAACGTGCTGCTGCACTTAAACGAGGTCGTGATTCTGATTCCGAAGATGAAGATGAACAAACTCCGTTTAAGAAATTTGGTGAGATTGATCAATGTGTAGATTGTGGTTCTGAATTCAAACTCTCAGTATATTCCCGGTTTATCAATAGTAAATCAGGATATTTATGTGACAATTGTAATTCTCAACTACTTCAACGTGAACGTCAAGCACGAATAAATCAATTACAAGCAAGAAAACAACGAAAACGTATTGCTCAAGCATTACTTAATAAAACTACTGTTTCTAAAATTACAAAATTACAAGATGTTTGTATCAAAGAGATTATTCATAATATTGATGATGTGGATATTTTAGGAGACATTGGTAATTTAAATCGGGCGAAAATCTCACAAATCTTATCCAAAAATAGACAATTAACTTCTAAAACTGTTGATTTGTTTTTAACTCCCGATTTAACCAGTTTAGAATTATGGGATTGTTCAAATATAGATAGTGTAGGATTAGACAAGATTGCTTCGTTTTGTCCTAATTTAGAAAAGTTAACTTTGTTTATGTGTGGACAATTACATAATGATAATTTGAAATATTATTGTGAAAAATTAACCAAATTGAAAAGTTTAAAACTAAATGGACCTTTCTTAATTTCTGAACTGGTATGGCTGGAATTCTTTGATTTGATGGCACCACAATTAACTGAATTTGAAGTGAGAAATACTCATAGATTTAGTAATGATTCCTTGATTTCTCTTTTAACTCAAGCTCCAGGTCTTACTAGTTTAAAACTATCAAGATTGGATGGAATAAATACAAGTGAAGCATATGGATTGATTGCTCATTGTGTTTCAGAATTAACTGAATTTGAAGTATCATATTCTCAATATTTTACTGATGAATGCCTTACTAATTTACTTGCAATTACCGGGAGTACTTTAGTATCGTTAAACTTGGATGGTTGTAGTGGATTAACCGATGCATTTCTTCCTTCATTAACTAACTGTACAAACTTGAGTTCACTTTCCCTTCGACAATTGTCAATTTCTGATTTGCAATTTGCTTCAACATTAGACGAATGGAGAGGGACAAGTCTTTTAAATGTTGATTTGTATAAATGTGACAATCTTTCAGATGAAGCAATATATTCGTTATTAAATCACTCCCATTCTACATTAATTGAAGCTTGTTTCAATTCAATCCCATTAACTCGAGATTTCTTGTCGCAAATATTTATGGAAGATTCACATCCGTTTAAGAAACAATTACGAGAACAGGATAAGAAATGGTATAAACAAGTTAAACTACCTTTACTTACATATTTAGATTTAGGATTTGTACGACTGGTGGATGATGAAATTGTCACTATTATTGGTGAACAATGTCCTCTGCTTCATATTTTAGAAGTTTATGGAGACAACAAGTGTACCGACAGAGGAAAAGTAAGACCGGGATTAATTGTAATTGGTAGATTGTCATAACTATTTACTTTTCAGGATAACTCACTGGTAATGCTGCCTTTTCAACATTTCTGAATGTTGGAAAAGGAGGAACTTCAACTGTATCACTTGACAAATCTACAATTGTTAAATTGGTTATTTGTGGTGTAGCATCCAGAATGATTGTAGGATGACCAATTTGTCGAATTAATTGTTCCGAAGTTTTAACTCCGGAATAATAAGCTGAATTTGATTTGTTTAAATCTCGTTTAATAATATCTATATTTGATTTCCTTTGATTTATATGTAATTCATTAAGTAAATTCGCCGTAGATAATTCATATGCCATATCGGTAAATTGATCAAGGACAATCTTGGGAAGGGTAATATATGATTTTATATAGTGTATAATAAAATTTACATTGGCCAAGTTGTGTTTGAATGATTCATATTCAATGTAAAACTTCCAAAATCCAATAGAAGTGGAGCTGGTGAAGATTTTATGTTTATAGTTTGTGGTAAAGAATGGTCGAGGGTCAGATAATGTAGGTAAATATCTTGTTATGAGTAAACACATTGAATCATCAGTAAGATAAGGTTGAAATATTGATAGTATATCAGATTGATGTTGCTTCTTTTTCGATCCTAGGTATTCATTGATTAATTGGTCTACATTGAATTGGTTGGTTGTTTGCAAGTAGGTGATTAATTCGTCGATAGTTTGAAGGTATCCAGATTTGTAATTGTTGAATAGTTTGAATAAATCAATAAAATATTGAAATATTGTTTCTTGAGGTTGGTTATATTTGATTAACAAATATATATATGCAAATCTTAGTTTGTTATTAGTTAAAGGAAGAAACTTGTTTGACAATTGGTGTATTTCATTAAGTTTGGTAAAATCAGACTTTGTAAACTTTAAATATTTGACCCATATTGACTCATCATGACAATTAGGAACAAGACATCGTTGAAACAAATTTTGAACAAGCTTATACTGATCTTCACTGGCTTCTTTACTGTATACGTCAATCTCACTTTCAATATAATCCATCCATATTTTCTTTTCCTTTTCATTCACTTCTCCAGTATATTTCTGATTCAATAATTCACTCTCATATTTCCAAATAGAATTCACCTTCTCTTGAGTTTTAATAAAACAATTGTACGACCAATCATCAATAATTTGATGTTTTTCAATCAACGATAATTCATAAGGATCCAGTTTACCAAATCTTGACAAATAATTCACCAATTCAGATTCAGAAATCACCACCTTTATATCATATGATTTATTAATTTTAATAAAATGATTATAATACTTGGCATAAGCATAACAAGGTATTTTAATCACTCGTAAATACAATTGTAATATTGTCTCAGGATCTTTTTCAATTTCAAAAATCTTATCCCAAAGTAATTCACTATTAAAATCAAATTCATTATCTTTTAATGCTTGTAAATACACACTCTTGACATCATTACTTTGAATTTGCATCAAGGCAGAGATATAATCAACATATAGTTCAACACAAGGATATAATTCAACACTTAGACGCATTACTTTTAAAGACAGATCGATTCCATTCATCTTATATTCTAAAGCAATCCAGTTCTGCCAATGATTGATGAAATAAGGGTATGTTTGAACGAAATGGTTGTATATTTCAAATAAGGATGTTTGTAATTGAAGATCATATGGCGATGTTGTGGTGTTGATTATGGTAGTGAATTCTTGAACAACAGCTTCCCAATTGGTAAGAGTTGGAGATTTGTGAAGTTCAGTGTGTATCTTAATCAAATTGGCATATTGAGGACCATTTGGAAGTGATATTTTGGGGATTATAGTAGACATATCTGGTAACTCTGTGTTTTGATGAGGTTGAAATTTTCAAAGTAAACAAAAAAAATATGAATGTTTTTACAACCAAAGCTTTTTACCAAACATGACTAAGGAAATCATTACTATACCTCCATACTCTCTTGATAAACAAAGTGGTATTCTTAATTTGCTAAAGAACCCTCCACCAACAACATCTACTCCTCAGTTGACATTGACGGTACCTACTTTATCCTGGTTAGACACTAGCACAATTATCAATTTAAATAGTTCGAGAATCCACTCACAAGATACTTTTACAACAGCCAATTCCAATACAATTACTGACAACACGGGTTCTATACACACTGACGAGGAACAAGAACTCGCTCACTATGTCCCCCTCTCGACATTCAACCCTAAATCACTCAAGGATCAAGTAAACACAATCATACTTAAAAACATTACCAATTTACCTGCTACATCCCTCACAAGAAGACTTTCTGTTATAGAACGACTTCTTAATATGTGCATGAACATTCGCCTGGTGCAATATTCTTGGTCAATTATAAATCATGACCTCATCCTCGATTTAAATTTAGTATTTGTTAGATTTGTTCATACTAGTGATGTCTCTTGGTTCCTAAAAAGTTTTGATGTGGAAACATTGTTTGGTGGTGAGGTTATAACCAATGAACAATTTAAATTGGATGACACTGTAGACAAAAGTCAAGTTCCTGACTTGATTAAATCGTTTCAATTAATTGGTGAAGACAAGAAATCTACAGTTGATGAAAGTCAAGAAATTTTAAATTATTACAAGTCACAATATAAAGTTGATAATTCTGAGTTGGTAGATATCCCCAATTCAATGAAAGAAGCAACAATTCTAAATATTTTAAAATTTAGAAGTCGAGTATTAATTATGGAGAAAGAAAATCGGAAACGAGATTTAGAAAAAGAACGAATGAAAACTCGAGAGAAATTAAAAAGTTTGTTTGAAGAGAAACAAAAGGATGCTCCAGTTATACAAGAAGAATCCAAGAAGGAAATTGTTGATCGAGATGAATTTGAAGATATGGATGATGAAGAATATAAAGAATATTTTGAATTTAAACAGGATGAAGAATTAACCAAACAATATCAAGATGCATTGACGAAGATCAAAATTAAAGAAACTCAACGCGCACAATTACTCGTGCAATTAGAACAAGTAACCAACTATGAAGATAATTTAATTGATAACAAATTGAAATATATCGATGATATTAAAAATCAAGATAAGAACCATATATATTATACAAACTATAATCATTATCTTAAATTACGGAATTCCAAAAGAACTTTGGAACAAACAAATGATGAGATTGATAGAAATGAAGAAGTTGCAGAAAAGAAACAAAAACCTGAACCTAAACCTAAACATGAACCTGAACCTGAACTTGATATTGAACAGCCTACACCAATCAATGTTGAACAACTTCAACCTAAAATCATTGAATTGATCAAAGAATACCTTGGAATTAATGATGATTTCTTACTTGAAGTAATTAACGAACACTTGTCTACTCATGGAATTACCAAAAAGTCAAGTCTAGTTGAAGAATTAACTCAAGTATTAGATGAGGATGCAATTAACTTAATCGATGATTTATGGGAATTTATAAAAATCAAAGCGAAAACTACATAGTATATTCTATATTAATATATATATATATATATATAAAACAAATAACATAAATCTACTAATGATACCAACCTAATGAATTAGAAGCATTGACAGGTTCAGATATATTTCCTCGAGGGCTCAGATCAGTCGATGTAGTACCAGCTCCACTTAATCTATGTAACAAAATAGTAAATCCTGAAGAACTTCTTGAACCTCTTGAATCAATTTCACTCATACCAAATCTACTTTCAGAATCAGTCAGTTCCAATTCAATATTTCCACCTCCAGAATTATTCCTATATCTCTTAAATAAATATAACATCAAACTCAAATAAATTGCACATCCACTAGCAGCACCAACAGCAATACCAGCAATTGTACCACTACTAATATTTCCATTATTAGCAGCATTTGCATTGGCTTCTGAATCCATTGATCCATATTTAGAGAATTCACCTGTTTCTTCTTCATTTGAACCATTATCAGGAACAAGATTACTATCTATCTCTAATCCAGTAAGCGAGACTCTTGGATCAATCAATCCAGCTAAAGCAGCTTCAATAGAATCACTATTCCTATAAAGCAACGAACTCAGATTACCAATAAAATCTTTTAACCGATCAACACAATCCTTACGGAAATAAACTACAGCAACAGTAATAGTATATGAAACACCAACACTTTTATATGGAAGCAATCGCAGAACAGAAACTTTGTCGAGCTTATTTTCATCTACGCCACTTTTAATAAATGGGAATTTTAAAACATCAGGTAAGTATTGGAAGATTTGTGCTGATGAATCACTATTCTTGACAACAAATGGATAATTTAAAGGTGCTTTAAATCCAACAGTAATAGTTTGATAACTTCCATCATGTTGAACGGTACTAGGAGCAGCAATAGCTTTGGGTAATCCTGAAGGAACTGTATCTTCAGGTTGAATAGTTACAGACTCAGCCAATGTTTCAGTAGCACCACCATCACTGGTTCCAGCAATAACTAACCCTGTAGGTAACCAATTAATAGTTTCAGTAGTAGGTTGAACTGGAGTTGGAGTTACCTTTGTTTCTGCAGAAGGAGTAACGATAACAGTACTAACTTCAGTTGATTCCGGTTGTTGATTTTCATGTTCTTGACTAGTCAAAGGTACTGTTGTTACGCTACTAGCTACTTGAGTATCGACTGGGAGAGGCCCTTCCGTTTCATGTTCTTGATCAAAAGATTCAGATGGAGTAGCAAATACAGTTTCTCCGGGAATTTCAACATCACTTGATACATCGATTGAGACAACATTTTGATTATCAATTTCACTTGTGTTAACAATATCAGTAGGAGCAGTTTCAGCTTCAGTTTCAGCTTCAGTTGCAGTCATTTCAGCACCAGTAAGGAGAGGAGAACCCAGGGAACCACTTGGAGGTATAAAAGTTTCTTCAGGTTCAATTGCAGTTGCTTCACCCCCAGTAACGAAATCAGTACCAAGAGATGAAGTAGGAGGGATATAAATTTCTTCAGACTCAGATGGCATTTGTTCATAATCACTGGAACCAAAGGTTGCAATTGGAGGCAGAAAAGACTCTTCCGATTCACTGGCAGTAAGCAAACCAGAAGATATAATTGGAGGAACATAAGTTTCTTCAGGATCGACATATGTTCCACTAGCGACATATGTTTCACTAGCTTCATTAGGAATTGATTCTTCAGGTCCAGTTGGTAAAATTGTTGGAGTGGAACTTCCCACGACTGAATCAGAAGGAATATCAGTTTCAATAACAGAATCAGTAGGAGGAACAAAAATTGAACCATCAGTTGAACTAACGGAAGATGCTGAATCAGTAGATAATATTGTACTATCAGTTCCGGTAGAAACAACAGGAACAGTAGAATTACCACCAGGAACAGTAACAGCGGGATCAGTAGAATCAATCACAGATACAGATGGTGAAACCAAAGAAGAATCCGTCCCAGTAACAACAGGAACAGTTGAATCGGTGGAAGTACCAGTAGCAACATTACTTGGTGAATCAGTGCCAGTTTCTGTATCCACATCGCTCAGGACTGGACTTGAAATAATTGAAGAACTTGGAATAACCACAGTACCATCAGTAGAAGTAGCACCCGTAGTTGGAGAAGCTCCACCATCAGTAGAAGTAGCACCGGTAGTTGGAGAAGCTCCACCATCAGTAGAAGTAGCACCGGTAGTTGGAGAAGCTCCACCATCAGTAGAAGTAGCACCAGTAGTTGGAGAAGCTCCACCATCAGTAGAACTAGCACCAGTAGTTGGAGAAGCTCCACCATCAGTAGAAGTAGCACCAGTAGTTGGAGAAGCTCCACCATCAGTAGAAGTAGCACCGGTAGTTGGAGAAGCTCCACCATCAGTTGAAGTTGTTGCAGCTGGTGCAGGTGATGTTGAGCTGGTTGTTGCAGCTGGTGAAGGTGCTGGACTTGAACTTGTTGTGGCAACTGGTGAAGGTGCTTGACTTGAACTTGATGTGGCAACTGGTGCAGGTGCTGAACTTGAACTTGTAGTTTGTGGAGTACTTGGTTGTGTATTGGCAGGTGAGGTATTCGAAGGGGTATCTACTGGTGACTGTTGTGTGTTTGAACCGCCAGTGGTTGGAGTATCAGTAGGTGATGGTTGTTGAATTGAAGATGTACTTGGCGCTATAATTGGTGCAGGAGCACTTGTAGATGAATCACCTTGATTTGGAGAGTTGGATAACGGGTTCCACCACGTAGGGAAAGGATTGGAACTTGAAGATGAGTCAGAGGAACTATCTGTTGGGGAACCACCTTCACTTTGTTGGTTGTTAATTGGATATGAGTTTACCATTTGTTGTTGTTGTTGTTGAAATTGAGATATAGTCTTGTTAAGTCTTTGCATCCAAGAATCATGAGCAGATTGTCCATAATTTTGGTAGTTTCCATAATTACCATCTCCAACATTACCTGGAGTGTCGTCATCTGCATTAATCAAGTTTGCGAATGATAATACATAGATGGCAGTTATAACATTTAACTTGATATTGGCCAACATTTTCAAATGTTTTTATATGCAAAGTTTTTTTTCTATTTTGAAGTGGAGTAAATAAAGAATGAATAGTAGTTGGTATTTTTTTGAAAGCTGTGGTCTATAACGAAATGGACAACAAAGTTACTTGAATATTCTCACGAGTTACAGGTAGAACCTTATATATATTCAAGTTTGGTTGTAAGAACAAACTGGGGTTTTTTGTTTCCTTTAGATCTTTTTCAATATATATATAAATCTCTAGTTATAATTGAAATAGCAAATAAAGCCCACTCTTGTAGTTGTAAGTTTTTGGGTCAAAGTGGGTATATTGGTTTGTGATTGTTGAATTCCCAAACTAAAAAAAAAGAAAACGACAGGAAATGGTTTCAAATTAATATATAGAAAGTAAAAGAAAAAAACGGATTAAGCTTTTTTTTTGACTGTTTATTTTTATTTATGAAAAGAGAAAGATCCCTCCTTACAATTTAACCTTTTGTTTTATTTATTTTTTTTTTTACTTTTTTTTTGGACTCCTCACATATTTGTTTTTCTTTGTTTTGAATCGATTAAATAATTTTTCATGTTTTTGCAGTTTCGGTCAATTATTTTTTACTATTTTTGGTAACTGTTCTTAATCTTATTGTCTATATTCTGGTACTTCTATGCAACCGTAATAATTTACATCCATACATCAATAGAATTTGGATTATTTTGCCGAAGTCGCGTCTTTACATAACATTCCAAGTTAAAACCACAAATTCAGTAAACGATTAATTATCACCCATTTGGGTTTATCGATATTTGGTTAAAACAGGCCACTTGTCATATGTTTGCTGGTATACACTGACAAACTACAATTTCTGTTCAGAGTAATTCTTCAAAGGGAAGTTATGAGTGCAGAACCCATGTGAAGGTCTCAAAATTAAGTGACAAACTAAAAAGAACAACCTACTCTTTGATCATAACCTCTTTTTGACGAGCGTTGTAATCAGGGGGTGGTTTTGGAGACTTGGCTTGAAAGATGTTTCAGTGTAGCTTGTAATTTATAATTTGAAATCTCTTGGTATTGGTGTTGGTTAAGATTCTCGTCAAATATGTGCGAACCATTGTCGTCAAGTGAAAGTATTGTTTTTGGGAGTATTATTACCCGATTGGTAAAAAAATGTGAGATTTATGATTTAATAATTACACATAATAAATCTTACTTGACGACGTAAATCTAGAACTTTTACAGGTTGGAACTTTTTTTTTGTATTGTTTTCTGCGCCTAGTGTAGAAACTGATACAAAAAAAAGCATTCGCAGTTCTTTTTGTTCCACCTCTCACAGTTAGGGTTACTCGTCTATCAAGGCGGGATAGACGAAGGGAGTTGCAAAAAAAGGGAGCACTCCTTTAAACAAATGAGCAATTGTGGTGCATTTAAAGTAACTTCGGAGTCTGAAAGATTTTAAACTAATCGTTAAAGTTGTTTACCTTCTTTTGTTCGTCCATTTTTTGATTGGTTTATTGAACAATGAATGAAAGAATTAAAAAAAAGAAACAATATACGCCGAAAACACGTGCCTAAAGATCCATCAAGCTTTTTGATGCAACAGATTTAATACAGCCCTTCTCATTTTTCTACAAACTAGCGCGATATTTTTTTGATCAGATTTTTTTTTTTTCAAATCATTTGACAAAATAATTTTCAAACCTCCAAGGAGAGATTCAAAGCGCGTGACAATTTTTTATATGATAGACGGTTGCTTCACCTATTCATTCAGATGGATTTACTTCAATATTGATTAGGTCGGTTTGGGAACCGGAGTAGAGTTTAATCGCCAAAACCCGGTAGCAGTACATAGTCATATCTCTTGTATCGCCACTTTAATGTAAAAAAAGCCATTCTATTTCTAAACAACCAAACACTCCTTTACCTTCACTCCTAGTCTTAGCTCGCATGGATAACTTATCCTTTTGATTAATAATCAAAATACAATTTTTGTTCGCAATTATGATTATAGATCCTTGGTGTAATGCGATTAACGATTTCTTGGTAAACCATCCAACTTCTTGAACATATATTGTACATGGAGAAAACAAACGGTTCTTAACTTTGACAGAAATTGGTGCTTTCACAAGAATGGTAGGCAATTTAAGATTCTATTACAATGACTGTTGGAGAAGTTAGTGGTACATGAAGAACAGTATTCAGGCTGAAGGTGACGAAGGTGTTTCATTAAGACAAGAACTAGAGCAAAGAATTGTTCACATAAGAGCTAGAACTTCATATATCTGGACCTAACAAATGAATTGCCAGGTAAATATCCCAATGTTTAGATGTGTTATTTGCTTTCATTCTCACCATAGACGACCAAGTTAATGTATTGGTGTAGATGAAACTAAACCCATGGTTGTAGAAGATTTAAAATTGAAGTCACTGATAACACATAAGGGAAAGCCAGATCAATTCCTATCGTAAGAAAATATACTACTGAAGAACTTCCTGATTTGGCAATACTGAAATCGGGGGTGTAGATAAGTACTGGAATTGATCGATTAACTAAAAAGACTGGATCCTCAAAAACATATATTCATTGGAGGTCATGTCAAACAAGTCTAAAGAGAGAGAATTTTACTTTGATCTACGCAAAAGATCTTAAATTTCAGGGTAAATCATTTCTATTTAAGACCTTCCAATTATCATCTTCGACCAGCTCACAAGGCACGATATAATATATTGTAAAATAGATTTTCTGCCAGATCAGGATCCCATACTTCCTTAACCCGAACCCTTGGGATAAATCCATAACGCGCATGCAAATGGCGGCAAATTGTTTCTTTCATACGGTGTATACCTCGACAGGTATAAGGAAAATTGTCCAAGGCTTTCAGGCCATATCAAATTATTCAACTATGTAAAATTATTATGTTATGCCAATTTTGTCCAATTATAAAAAGAGATCAGTGGTAAGTGAAATATCTTTGTATCCAACCAAAAAACAAATACAATTAAGAAACATGGAAAGATTAGGGCAATTTAGAATAAATCAATATGCTTTATACAGTGGAATTGTTATTAATGTATCTTCTAATCAGATTTGTTGGTTTAACCATATACCATATTATATTTTCCTTTCAGTTAACGATCTACAACTGCAAATAACTGGAATGAAAAATTCAAATCTAAATGTTCATGTTGATCCATACATTCTATTCTTCTATACATTCCAACTATTTGTAGTAGTTGTAGATCATTAACTGAAAGGAAAAGATGATATGATATATCCAGAAACGAACAAATCTGATTAGAAGGTACATTAATGACAATTCCACTGTAAAAAGCATATTGACTTATTCCAAATAGCCCTAATCTTTCCATGTTTCTTAATTGTATTTGTTTTTTGGTTGGATACAAAGATATTTCACTTACCACTGATCTCTTTTTATAATTGAACAAAATTGGCATAACATAATAATTTTACATAGTTGAATAATTTAATATGACTTGAAAACAATTGTTATGCTGAAGATAGGCTAGCACATGTGTGATCTTTTTGATATTATTGGTTTCAAGAAAAATTGTAGTAAATGTTTCAATTTTTAGGTATGCAATTTTAGGCTTCCAAAACATTTTAAATCAGTTTTTGTGCAATTAATTTAACACAGATAATCGCAGAAAGGGTACATTTTGTATTACATCAATGTTTACATTCAGAATCTTTATTGTCTGTGAACCGAAGTTAGAATACAAAACTCACAAAAAGAAAAGTTGTAATACAATCCTTGACGAGCAACATTCTCTGCACAAGCCTTTTCTTTATTAAAGGTCCAATTTTGTTTGGGTGCAAAATCTTCACAAAAATACGCTACCAAATACACGAGTTGTTGGTTTCTGCCTAAGTCCGCCTGAACGGAGATGAGAGAAATTTTATTTTAAACAACATATGATTAAAATGAGCGAATGTGTCCATATATACCAGGACATCTCATAAATTATTGAGTCATACAATTTTTGACCCGTTTTTTTGCCCTAACCGTTTACAATGGGGCGGACAGAGGAAAAGTGACAGTATTTAAGGTATCTAAGCAGCAACTGGAATCAAACGACGTTTTACAAGGTTATGTAGAATGTGATATAAAATTCTTGTGCTTATTTTTTTTGCCAACAAAAATACACTCTCGTGTATCGCCCAGAAACGGACAAGCATATTCGTGCAAAGGGAAATCAAATCCATGGCCGATTCGACTCCGAATTTTACGTAGTACAAGTGAATTTGTTTTTTTTTTTTGGTTCTTCCCTTCAACATGTTACTCCACACTTTGATTACAAAAAAACAAGTGAAATTCGCTTGCAAATTTAAAACAATGGAGAGTGTCGCATAGTAATGTCTCTCAGGACATTATGTTGAAAAATAAAATTTATGCGACAATTGGCCTGGTCTCAAGGAAATTGGAGATATCGGAAATATACAAGGCTTTTATTGTTGAAATTCTCAATGGTACTCTAATAAAAAGAAATTATGACTAATAGTCGATTTAAGGGTAATTTCTTAGGAGTTTAAATATCTGAGAATCTCCTGAATTTTGTAAATTTTATAGAAAAGGTATGGAAGAATAAATAAGATGAAAAACACTATAGATTTATACTGCTATTTCTTCAACTTCTGGTTTAATATCAAATTGTGAAACTTCAATACAATCATTAACTTCAAGAGCAAGTTCATTATCAGTATTGATCCAAACAAAAAACGCAGTAATGTACATCAAAAGCTCAGAAGAATAAGACTCTTTCAGAAGTGCTGTCAATGTTTTAGCTTCATATTTCCAAATTGTTTTATACAATTTATAAGCAAGTTTCTCGAGCGAAGTTGTTGTAGGTGGTGGGATACAGATTACTGAACCAAAAATTTCACCCATACCTTGAAAATAATGCTCTACTAGTGCATAGCTTAAATAACCAATGGTCATACCCATAAATTGATTGAATGCGTCAACTACGTTCTTGGTAGAACTTGATCCTGATCTTCTGGAAACGGAAAATGATACAATTACCCCTTTTGTCTTGAAGTAATACATGTATATAGGTACAATCCTCCAAAAATATGACAAACCCAGCTGAACCAACCTTAAAACAACAAAAACTAACGTTTTAGGCAAATAACTATGTGTTATATTATCCAAATATTCTGATATAGCTACTGTACCCAAAATAGTTAGAAAGGATCTCAAAACCAAATTTAAAATAAATAATGCCAATACTCGATTTAGTGACTTTTGGGGGAACACTCGGTATTGTTTGCGCCTTCCATTATGATAATAAATTACACCATATCCCATTGCAAATAATAAAAACACAAATTGGTTATAACAATGCCCCCACTCTTCTATTAATCCCCGAAGTTGAAATAGTAATGTTGGTAAAATAGAAGTACTTGAAGTTGGTATGTAATTATTGTGGATAAACAAACAAATCCAGCGCAAAGTTTTTTCCATAATAGATGGTACTAATACATAAAAAAGTACACCTGTGCAAACAAATGATACATTATTCATATTGTTGAAGTTCTTATCTATAAGTCTTAAGAGATAAATGAATAACACCGTAAATAAAACCACGCCAAAGACAATATTATTTTTTAATTCGCGATACTGTAAATAATCCATGTCAGGTAAATTTCCATGGTAATGTTTAAATTGAACTGGGATTTTTAGATTAGTTATCCCATCTGGTGGGGCAATATAAACACAATAATAGTCTGATTCTGGAACCACAAAATCTACATGATTTGGTTCCCTATCTAAAGTGATGAACCCATTCCAAACTTGTTCCTCATCAATATTGGACCCTTGTTTCGGTTCAAGTTTAAAACCCATATACTCCTTGTCAATTATTTTAGAATACAATTTCTGTCTATCCAATAAATATAAATCGTGATATGTTCCATATGGTGGAAAATTTGTAAAATTGCCCCAATGGGAACCACGAAGGATTAACACCGGTATCTTTACTGCCGATTTATCTTCAGCTTCTATACTATCAATATGTAATTGAATACGCCCTTTTTTGGACTCAGATTGAACAACAATCTTGCATACAACAGGATTATTCTGATCAAGAATGGTTGGTTTAGCGTTAATAGTAAGAATTACTGTAAAGAAGTAACTTAGGAGTAGAGCTAGCTTCATAGTTGTATAACGTTCTTAGTGGCGCAAGAAATTTGAAAAGCTTAATTAAACTGATTGGTGATGTTGCAGTCGTTCTCATTATGTTATAGAATAACGCGACATTATGTTATAAAACAACGCGACACTTTTTTGGTAGATTACCGTAAATTAATTTTCGGAACAACCGATAAAAAGACTTCGCACTTCCGGTCGGGAATCTATTCATTACACCTAGTAGTTAAGTTTATCACAAGAGTTTCGGTTGTGTGTTGATGTACTTAATAATATAATATTGATATATAAAAAGCCTACCCTCCTCCTCTTACAATCCTGTTTTGGGAAAGTGAAAAATTTTCACTATTTTATACCTACAATCCCGGTAGCTGATGACTGTGGATGGTCGCATTCTAACCAGATGTGTAAGTTCTTGGATACAGGATGTGACACTTGGTAGTGAATGAGCTTAGTCCTGTACGCAAGTCAATCACCTGTACACTATTCATAAACAAACCGCAAAAAAAACGTGAGTAGAGAGTTAATCTTATTTACGATGTTAAATTATCACCTGGAAATTTGTATTTTACGTTTTTGTCCATTCGTTTAACTTATATTACCGCAATTTTCACTTGATCTAAAACAATCCAATTCTAGATATATATTTAATTTAATCTAATAACTTCAATATTGGTGTACCTTTTTTGTTTTCGGACAACTAATTTTGTAGAGTCTTGCTTTGGAACCTTCAGGAGCACTAAACAATTTATATTGAGAAACCCTGAATAATTTCAAACTCGGAGGAAAATAATCTAGTTTGATTTTGTTTATTGGGCATACAATACATTCCAACCAAACAACCCCAAACTCATATTTCAGATCAAATAAAGGAAACAGCAGTGTAATGTTTCGTATGAGGTTCCAAGATAACATCAATGTCTTGAGATTGGGAGGAATAATCCAGCCATTCAAATTATCAATTAAATTATGGTCAAGAGCTAGCCAACGCAAATCCGTAAGTTTATCCCAGGAAGCGTATGAGAATACATTGCTAATTCTATTGCAGTTCAAATTCAACTCTACTAGTGATTTTGGGAATCGGAAATGGGTCAAGTCATGGATTTGACAAACTCGCATTTGTAATTTGGTCAAATTACAAGGAAATATAAGTTCAATTCCATCATCCCAAATCCATGGATTACCTGATATATCTAGGTATTTTAAAGTCAGTGGCAATCTTCTTAAAATGTCAATCTCCTCAAGTCCATTACAAGTGATGTCTAAGTGTACCAATCTATCGGGCCAACCACAGGTCTGAATGAGTTCAGTTAATGTATTATTTGGGCAACAAGCACTAAATAGTTCTAATACCTCAAGACCTTGTGGCCACAGATTCCCTTGGATAGTTATAATCCGACTGTTTGAAATAAATAATTTACGTAACGCATCAGGTAAATCATCAATGACTAAAGTTTCCAACCGATTAACCTCTAGTGTAAGCAGTGTTAAACTTGCCGGGAACTTATCTCGTACTATTGAAAAATCAGGAATAGGGACAGCTCTTAATAAAACACAACTGAGATTAGGGGGAAGTATTAAATCCCTAATATCTATATTTGATATTGAAAAAGTTTGTAAGTTTTGGGGTAACTGAAATCTCAGCAATATGTCGAATGTATCATTCCAAAAACGAATCTCCTTAAGATTCTGGTGGTTTATATACCTTGGATTGTCACGTAATCCTTGTTTTATGGGTCTCAAATCCATGGTATTAAAATCAAGCTTTGTCAAATTATTAAATGATAACACATAGTTGAATTGAGCAAGCGTAATGGTACCGAATGTACTTGAAATTTCTAATTGGTGAACTTGGCAAATTCTATGGTGATATCTTTGTAAAATATTCTCTAATTCTTTATAATTAGAATTCCTATCATTACAAATAATCAATCGTTTAGGAATAATCTCGGGGAAATCATCCATGAAACCAAGAATACTGTTCATCCCCGTAAAGATACAGTGAGAACGAATAGGTCCAGGGCTAATCATGAAATGAAGTTGAACTGAAAAATAACTGCGAATGGCCAATTGGATATAATAATTTGGAAATTTCATAAAGAACTTAGTTAGATGTTCCTGGGTAACTTGGATGAATATTGTCTTGAGTGCAGGTTCAGGAAGCTGGGGTAACAAGTTTGTTAAGAAATATGCGAAGCATGTACGGTCATGGATAGTGTCAAGCATATTTATTTTGTTAGCATCAGAGTTCCCGGATGATAGTTATTTTAAGCTGGTTAGAATTAGCTTATTGGGGTGTGTACAACAAGTTATCCATGAAACCAAATATAGCGTTCTTGGAGTTGCCAATAATTGATGTAGAATAGGAAATTTGAAAAATATTGATGTTATTTAAATAAACTATATTGAGGAAATTCCAGCGTAGTTGAACCTTATGAAGTAGACTCTATGTTTAGAACAATTTGTGCAGCATGTAAACAATTCACGAGTTGGGCAATTGGTATCTTCTTGGAGCCTCATATAGCAATTCCAAGACTATTATTTCGCCCTTATTTCACTCAATTTAAACTTACGATTGCAAAAAAATATTCAAATAATAGGATGACTATTTTATTAACTATTTAAGCCACTTTAGTTATTAATTTCCCATTTGGTTTACTTTCAGTAAATAATAATTGCCAAATCTTTGGGATTTGTTTTATTTTTTCTATAGCATCACAACCATTCAATGTTTCAATATGGAATGCCGATTCGGAAGTTTTGATTTTGCCCGCCTTCACTGCTTCAACAAGAACGGTGGCACCTTCAAGGAAACGAGCTTGATAATCAAAAACAAGAAATCCTTGCAATGTAATTGTATTGGTGATTACTTCATTCCAATTACCAATTTTCCCTATATTCTTATCATTAAATCCAGTAATTGACCCACATACAGCTACTCTGCCTCCTTTCTTAATCTTGGTTAAAAGAAAACTTAAAATATCCCCACCAACGCAATCAAAAAATACATCAATAAATTCCGTGCCAACATATTCGGAAAATTTTTGTTTCCAATTGGCATCACGATAATTAAAACAAATATCAGCACCAAGTTCATGTTCTACAAATTTACATTTTGAATCAGAACCAGTAATTCCAATTACTTTGGATGCCCCAAGAATATTCTTTGCGATTTGTATTGCCATAGATCCAGAAGCTCCTGAAGCAGCAGATACAACAACAACTGAACCTTGTCTGACTTTCCCAACATCAACTAACCCAAAATATGCTGCCAACCCAGTAATACCAAATATCGATAGATAGTATTCCAAGGGATATTCCAAAGGTTGTTTGATTGGTTGATGAAGATCATTAATATCTGACAATATGGAATAATCTGCCCAACGAATTAATCCAATTACAATTTGACCTTTATGGTATATCTTCGAGTTAGATTTAACAATCTCAACAATCCCCAATGAAGTCATAATATCTCCCGGTACAAGAGGTGCAGCATATGATCTGCCAAGTTCTTGATTTTTTTGAATCAGAAGTCGTTGATGAGGATCATTAGATAATAACAAGGTTTTAACAAGACATGTACCTTCTGGTATTTCATCAGGTATTGGTATTTGTTTTATGGCAAATGTAGAATCGATTTCATCGAATTCACAATTGGTGTCCTTTTCAGGACAGTTTTTGATAACAATAGTAGTGGCTATAGATGTAATTGACATGGGTGTTTGCTTTTTAGATTAGACATGAAGAAAGCGAGTTTCTATGTTTTTTTATATTGCTTTCGGAGATGTAAGTCCCAACGGTTAACTCCGACCGTTATTTCTCAATTAAAGAAATACAACCTTGCTAGTACGGGTATTTCAGGAACATAACCTTGCATATGTCATGTCACTGAAATATTTATATTACAAATAGATTATGTATGTTTGTTGTGAACCAAATCATATACTTGCTTTAGCAATCATATTTTATTCTGAAGAAATACAAAAAGAAGTTATGACGTAACCATAGTGTTTTGTGAAATACTGTTATTCCAAAGTTTTCTTTCGGTTATTGTAATGACATGTCATTTCATGTAGAGTTGTCAAACACTGTCAACATGGGCATATTTCAAGGTTACGGAGAATCTTGCTCGGATTTATCCGGACGGAAAAAGTCGGAATAAATGCTCCCTGCCCCATTGTAGTTCCAAATAGTTTACACAGAGATTACTAATTGAATGGCAATTACTACAGTAAAATCGGGAATACCGGGTCGATCTATGTAGTGTTACCATAACAGGATCAACTTAAAGAAGTGATCAGAATATTACTTCTGTAGTTAGAATATGTTTTTTTTAACTGATTACAAAATAAATCTTCAATTGAATAATCCCTTCACAGTTTTCTCCAAATTTGCAATCAAATATTGAAGAAATGTTTTAAAAATTTGAAAAATACTAAAATAATGAATGTAAGCAAATCCATTGAATAACATACGGGTATTGTTCACCTTGTATTCAGTTTTGCTAATGAAACTTAGAAGAACCTAATGTTAATGCTTTACCATACATTATTTTCTTGGGTTACCCGGAATTAACGCAGAAATACCAACGAATTTGCTTTTGCCTTCAAACTCAATCTGTTCTAACAATTCAAATGAGTCGATTACGGAAACTAGACAAATCAATCATTGACCAATCAACTACATCAGTTCTTCTCGATACAGATGATCAAATTCAACTCATCGACACATTGTCGGTCCTGAATCAACAAACATATAAACTCTACACGAAATATTTGTCATACTTGTTTATCTTTCAACTAATTTTAATAATTTCCCTTCAGTTAATAACCACTCCACGTAATCTATCAAACTTGTTAATATTATTATCAATCACATTATCAATAATCCAATTAAATTTCCCTAATCAATACCAGAATCTAATCAAGATTATTAATTTAGTGATTTGTCTTCAATTATGTAATGTATGGTATTGGAAAAACCAAGGATCGTCCCATGTGTATGTCATACTTCCTTTGTTTAACAATTTAAGTTTATTTTGTTTCAAGCTTTGGTTTGAAGATATGAGCAAACTGGTTGATGAATTGGATAAATTAAAATATAAATATAAGAATGTATAAAGAGTTTAGTGGTGAACGTATACTTCATAGTTGAAGGAATAAAGCTACAGAATAGCATACATCATTATTACTAACTCTGGGTCGCTTTTACTTTGGAGATCTTTATCGAATCTTACTTTGGAAAAGGTGATAATTATTATTTGAAATGAAGTGTGGTACACCAGGTTATTTATTTTGGCAGGCGTATTAAATCAAATGGGAACTATCAATCAAGTTTCACATTTACATACTATGAAATTGATTTGTTACTATTTTAAATCCTGTTTGAATGCACTATCAATCCAGTAAACAAAAAGAATTTAATAAAAACCAACTCTAGCATATGCTTCAAATTAGCCCTGTAATTCACTATTACATCTTCTCTTTGAAAAGAAAAATGTTTCGTGTTATCTTGGTGACAGTACACAGTTATTTTGGACACCAGAAGAAGCACACGTTGGAAATTGATCCATGTAGGACAATACAACCCATAATCTACTTATTGATATAAGGAACATAGAATGATCATGCAGCATGTGCAATAAATAAACCTCTATCATTCTCATAAGCATTGTTGCGAAAAAGGCACACGATATACTGCCTAATTTGGGTGCGCAAAATAAAAGAGAATTTTTCTGTTGTACAATCACTTATCTATGAAATTAATTAAAGATAACAAGATAACAGTATCATTTGCCCACGCTAAATTTTACTATGATTGGTACACAACTTTCCTATCTGGGGAGATTATCTGAAAAACTGTGGAGGCGCATCTATTTTACGATTTAAAAGTGATTAGATCTTCTCGTTTAATTGGTTAGATTTGATAATATGTCAAGTATTTAGAGAGGGCATCGGGAACGTGGTTCCGGAGGGGGGGATATATTATCATATCAATAGGAGATGATACTATCGTATAAGGGGCTGATGAGTAGGGGGTGATTATCGGGGAAACGCTATCACCGGGTTGCAGTATCCTACATTGGTGGTTGAATTAAGAAGTAGGGCAAATTACGTACAGAGCTTTGTTAGACTTTCCCAGACTTTCCCTGGTTACTACTCCCTCCATACATGCTCGGTGTTAAACTAACCTCCGCTTTCTTTGTCCATTAGCGGTATTTTCTAAATTAGCGTGTGTGTATGTGTATGTGTTGAAAAAAAATTCCGTCGTTCTTTGTTCTTGGTATTGTGTCAAAAATCCCCTCTTTGGTTCCCACGACCCCCACTCCTTAAATTATCAATCTAGTTAACGAAGGTTTTCTATTATCCATTGAAAACCACATACTGTGATTGTGTAATAACTCGGGTTTATAATTACACACTATTTTCTTTATCAAGATTTTTCGTTGTAGAGCGCAGTTTGATTGTATCTGTACCAGTGAAAAATTTTTTTTTGTATGTGTGTTTAATTAAGCTGAACAAGAATTGGAAAAATTTTGCTATTTTTTGAACACTTCCACCGATATCATAACTATAAACCCTGAGTTGGTGATTTTCTTTACTTTTTTTCTCCTATCTCATCTAGGCCTCCAGGGGGTACTGAGGCGGTGCTGACTTGTTAGGTTTGAATTTTCAAACTTCGGCATACTTCTACATACCAATTCTATACAAAATTAAAACTGCCGAGTAAAATTTGACAGCCAAAGTACTAATTGATGCATAATTCGTAATTGTAAGGGTAGTCCAGACAACAGTGGAAACACTGAAAAATATTATAAAATAATAACACACCGATAAAATTCGCTGAGTGCGTGTGGTTGAGACAGCAACTAGTTTCCACCATAACTATACAATTTGAGTACAAACAAAAAAAATTGCGTCTCCACTTTAGATTAAGCGAGATGAAAAAAAACCTAACAATCAAAACATTGAACTTCACAAAAACTAGATTTACACACACATCGACCGTGATTTATGAGTTAGGAGGTCACAGCACACGTAATCTTCAATTGCAATTTTCTTCTGATTCATCATATATTTCAAATATTCGAACCTTTGCTGTTCGGAAAAGATCCCGCAATACCGAATCCCACCCAAATGTGACAAGTGAAAAAAAAACCATGTCAAATGAAAAATAAAAAAATAAATTCAAGTGGCGTGGAAGAAAAAAAAACTTCTCTCTAAGCCTACACAATTTGTTCCTGGTAAGACAGGGTTGGAGGAGAACCAGTAAACAAAAATTTTTTTTCACTATCATGATTAACGAACAAAGCAGTTACAAACAATAACAGAAGTCTACAGGGTGAGATATGAAGTAACATTAAAGTACACTTCTACATGAAATCTTACCCTGCCTGTTCCTGTCTAATTTTCAATGTAAAATGTGTTAACCAAGAAACGATGACGCAACTGTAAGAAACTTTTTTCTTCTGTCTCGGAGAATAGCAAGAATTGCAAAAAAAGCATGACATCGAATGCATAATAAAGCAAAGTCTCGCCTAGTAACTAAATTGGTCATAAGAAAGGTTTTTCTATGCAAATCATTTGAATTAAGAGTCACGGCAAAATTTGCTATTTTTGACTCATTCTCGAAATATCAGGTGTGTTGCCGTGATCGGAGTTTTATTTGCTCGAAAAAATAAGGAAAGTGAAAATTTTTTCATATGTGCAAGTCTAGACGTACTATAAAGGAGAAAGCACGCTACCATTACCGATGTAAGTTTATAGAGCAACCAGTACAGTTTGTGACTCTTGGCTGACTTTTCTAACTAGCAATTGCTCTGTATGTAGAGGCGTATTCTCATCTCATCGATTTTGTTTGTGTCGCGAATTGAAAATTTGCGTCACGGAATGGCAGTAAAGTGACAGAGCTAAAAGATCTAGAACATGTCTGGACTAAATGATGCTTAAAAACGTGTCACACCCTTCTTTTATGAATGAATCAACATAATACTACACTATAGGTTATTTGTAAATATAGAATGCAACCTTACTTGGAGATGTGAAAAATATAAACGCATATCAATAAACACAGAATTTTCTAGAACTTGAAGATATCCTCCCCCGGAAAAGAGAGACTTTGAGGCGTTTGCGATTATGTGCTTCTTGAGATACCCTTGTAGCATTTGGGCAAAACCAATCCAGTTCTTGGCTCAATCTCCACAAATGTAACTACTAGTTATCTTAACAACCATACAAGGAGAGATCACAACTGATGAGGGAATCCGTGAAAAAATTACACCCAAGTCACCATCAAGAATTCATTAGGTTGCAAGTTTTAAAAATGGTAAATTCGGTGGCAAAAATGGAAGCAAAAATTTTTCTTTTTGCCGAGATGAGCTATGTATGTGGCGATGTTGCAAAATTTTTTTCAACGTGGACCCAGTGAGAAAGGGCGGGACCTAAACCACATGTAGTAAAAAGGGGGACCAAACAATAAGATCAGATATAATAGAAGATCGATTATAAAATAATACACCTGATCTTAGAACTATATAGCCCTCCCACCCACGCTTTCTTTACCATGTGCACACCAACACGTACAGACTTGAATTAAAACAACGTTTTTTTTAGTTAGTACAAACAAAAAATATCAACAGCCAGAGAAAAATAATAACAAAAAAAAAAAAGAAATTGCGACACGAACATGAAATTGTTACCACGTTTTGAACGATGGTTCCTGAAACTGATGTAAAATCTAACATGTGCTAAAGTGAAACGTGATATCCAGGTGGATCTACCCCATTGTCGGAAAACATGGTAATTTCAATTTCTTTTTTGTTGTTGTAGGGTCTAGCAAGGAGTAGTGTTCGTTTTAATTAGGAAATAACAAAAAGAAAAACGGGGTCGCCAACTCGTTTATATTGAAACTAGAAGAGTAAGCTACATGTAAAAACCTCGGCACGAAACTTCATTTGAACCGTATGGGCTGATTTATTTTATTACGTGCAAGATTCCTCCCCAGCATTCGTATTTTTGGTTATGAGTATATGTGTGGTTGGCTTTGATTTTTGTTAAAAAAGAACATTTCTCAAACAGCCCAACAACACTACAAATAATTGCAACAATCATACTTTCTGCCAAGATTATCTAGTAAAAATGCTTGTGAAGAACTTTTGCCCATAGGTGATGGGGGTCCTTTCACCGAATTGGCAGTATTTGTAAACAAGAAAAATATTTGTGGTGGTGGCACCAAGTAGTACAAGAGCCGCCACGCAGCTATGTATCAAAATAATAATCAACGGCGGTACCGGGAAGTTTGCTGTGGTGGTGTCATAATGCCAGGGAAGTGGGGTTGCGAGTTAACAGTGGAGAACGAAAAAAACCACAACAGTTGCTGTGGACCGAATTCTTTTTTTTTTATTTATTATTTATTTCCTAAATGCGTATTCGGAAATAAATGAATAAATGTGTGGGGGGTGGGATTAGCGCGGTGGGAAAACATTTCCCTAATGGTGTGTGTCACTGCACGTGTAATATAAAATCTTTTTTTTGCTGTGGTTATTCTGGGTTGTCAAAATGGAAAACCTTTTGAAAACCGGGATTCTCTTTTGTGAGCAAAAAAAAGGACTTGTGTGGTGTAATAATATTTTTTATGCAACTCTTAATATCTCATTTTTTTATATATTTTTATTATTATTTTATTTTTCGAAATTTCTTTATTCTTCTTTTTATTCTATTACTCACAAACCTTTCCAAACCAGGACACTCAAAAGTTTCCCACACTTTAAAACTTTTTTATTAATATAAGTAGGAATCCAATTTTCTCTGTTTCAGAAAACTTCTTTCTTCCAATTTTTCACTTTTTTCATTATTTATTATTAATCATAAATATTTATTTATATTCTCCAAATATCAAGAGAGAAAGAGACTTACCACGTCAACGTCATTTGAAACTTGAACTATATCACATTAAATCAAGTTTCTATATTTAATACTATACAACTTTAATTTGAGGGAAAACTCATACACAATCATTCTGCATAGCCGTTTTTTAAACAAAAGACAGCACACATTCATATTATTTGCATTTTTTAAATCATATACCACAACTCAACACAATGTCGGACTTTGCCTTTAACAATTATTGTATAAACTGTGACAAATTGTGTCCGCAAAACTCAGTGTATTGTTCCGATGAATGTAAATCAATAGAATATCAATCTTCTATGGAATATCAATCATCAATATGTTCTGATCATACCCATCAAAATGTTACTGATGCATTAGTCAGTCCATTATTAACACCAGCCCTTTATCAACAATATCTACAACAAGATGTTTGTCAATCACCATTAGTTTTGACTACTTCAAACACCAACGCTAACACGGAAACTAAAGATTTAGATTATTTTGATTTGAATTATTCAGTACAATCAAATACCAACTATAGTTCAAATGCTAGTGAATTGTTAAATTCAACTTCTCATAACTATCGTAAATGGTTGACTGCTTTATAGCAAATTGAAGAAGAGCATTAAAGTTTGAGTATTTGATATACTAGACTTGGGTGGTATATTACCATTATATTTTTTATTGAATATCATTCATATATTATTAAGGTTGGGAAATTTAAAGGGTTACAAAAAACAGAAAAAAATAGGAGTAGGTTTTTATTTTTTTTAGGAGAGACTGGTATGATATTAAGCGTTGGTTGTTGCTAATTCTTAAAAAGAACAAACTAGTTCTACATCATATGTTTATTATTTATACATAGATTTAGGAAGAGAATAAATAGTATTTTCTTCAAACTTTTTTATAGGTTAAAAAGAAAAACTAACACAAATACATATCATAAACTAGCATTTTTCAAAAAAGTTATCATTTGTAGAAGTTTATTAGTATTATCTTTGTAAATTATTACATTTATACAACGTTTATACTCTATAAAAGCTTTCCAAAATTACATTTCAGCAGGGATACAATTTAAAGTTTAGTTCTTTACATATAATCTTTTTTAAGTTGCGAAAACAAAAAAGCAATTTCTTCTCAACTAACCAAAAAATTCTATTCTAGTCAAGGTTAATTTTTTCAGATTTAGAGAGGTGCAGAAGGGCAATGCCCCTCCACATGTCCCAACTCAACAAAAAAAATATAATGATAGGGGAAAAAAAAAGAACCTTAACAAACTACAATCACAATCCCCCCTCCCCTCCTTTTTTTATATTGTTTATAAAAGTAACAAGGGCACACCTTGGCATTAAGGTTACCCTTCCGACCCACCCTCGCATTCCTCAAAAGGAATCCACCAAAAAAAAAAAGAAATTCCAGAAGAAAATCAAAAGAGTATTATTTCCGAAATTGGTTCATAGCTTCCCGAGGAAGTATCGTTTATAAGCCTACAATAATTAATTCACACACACACACAACACTAAATGTAAAAAAAAAACTCCGTGATACAGCACTTCTATTTCGGTAACGTATAAATTCCACTAAAAACAGAAATGGATCGATTTAAAACAAGCTTCTAAAAAAAAAAAGGTCAGACCACTTACCGAAATTATTAATTCCTGTGTGGTGGAGGGTTTTTTTTCTTCTTCCACTATTTCAATATTTTCCATTGTTCTACCAAAAATAATCGATCTAAAACTTGAATTATAAAACAAACACAACTAAGCGTTCCAACATCATCAGATCATCTTTATTTTAAGAAAACAAAGAGAAAAACCCCCGTTACTAAGATGTGCTCATACTTTATTCAGTTATTTTTACCCACGAACATATGCACAACAGCATAAAATTTTGACAAGCATTGATGGGGGGACGATATACCCCACAAAAACAACCCAATGCGGAAGGTCTCTCGTTTTTTTTTGTTTGACAATTTTTCAAAAAAAATGTATCACTTATGGGAAACCAATCCGGAAAATTTCTTTTTACCCCCCATCTTTTAAAAGGTCATTGCTGTTTGGATTGGTTCCGTTGGTCCTCCCCACCTTTTGAAGTAAAGTTGTTGGGGCAAAAAGTAACTCAGGTTTTGTCATTGTTAATACAGGAAAATCAGTATTCTTGATTCTAGACCCTCTATTCATCTTTGTGATGTACTACTTTTGTAACGATTTGAAAAGATATGTTTTGTTATACTATTTTTTTTTATTTATTTTCAGTCGTCTACCAGTAAAGCACCACGGGAATAAACGTACGTGTTTTTCCGTGAGCTTGCAATTTTCGTTTTTTTGATTTACCCGAAATGTTATAGGGTCAGGTTTACGAGTTTACTCTAGCACATAACAGGTTGGAAGATTCTTCATGACAACACTCAACACATTTCTCTTTACAACGGTATTTGAAGGGTGTTTTGTATATGAATCATAAATCATGAATCACACTAGTTTTGACGACAGCAATTGACAACCAGCATAAGGAAAAAAAATAACAAACAAGCCATTTTCTTAACCATTGCTTTCACCTTGTGATTATTTTCTTAAACATCACAAGATGTCATAATTGATCAAGTACGAGAATTTACTGGCATATCCTGACAGCATCCCACTATTTTTGCTGCAAAATCATGCGTGTTCTCGGGTATTTCACCAAATCAAGCTTTCCGAGAATTATCTATCAAATAAGGTCAAGTCAAACTGGGAAAATGTAAACTTGAATTTGTCAATTATTCTCATTTACATGTGCTTGTATAATATATATGATTTGACTTTTTTTCATATGTCAATGCATTAGAGGTTCTTCACATTTAGGTTATACTAGTGTGTAGTATTCTGTAAATCCATTTTTATTTATATTCTAATACACGACTGAATCACCCAGACATTAGGCTACATAACGAGATTCATTCTGAATAACAGTGGGATATTACATTATACTTATTAAGTTAAATTTAAGAGATTCAAACAATACAACTCTTTGTTTAACTTATAAATATAATATTTATGTCTGATTAAAATTAATATCCAACTGTTTACCTAAATGAACATCGGTATAAAAGCGTATATGAATCAATCAGTCGAGTGTTGATATGAAGATATATTATTAGTGTATAAACTATAATGAAGATTTCAAGAATGTGTGGTGTTCTTCATGAATAAATACTGTTCTGGAGCATATCAAATATCTAAGTTTATCACTAAACACCAGTAGTAGCAAACATGCGAGACATTTTTCATACAGGAAAAATGTCGTTTGTTTTTGAACGTAAAAATGTCCCAATATCTTTTTTGGCTGGAAAATTTTTTTCCAGATATCTAACACCAGTAAGAAACACAACACATTAACATGTTTGGTCCGTTTCATGGTTCATTAGTGAGATGTGGAGGATATCTCTGGAAGAAAGCACCTAGATTATCAGCCCCTCAGAAATATAGATTAAGACAAAGAATGAGACAAGTTGATGAAAATATTGATGTTATATATCGAGGATTAATTCAACATCAGGGTAAAACCCCAGGGGAACCTACTGGATTTGCTAAACTTGATTATTTACAATTTGAATTCCCCAAGGAAAAGGATATGACAGCTAGAGATAAATATACTGCGTTCAATAGACATGAACGTAGTTATAGAAAGAAACTTCATTTGTTTCCTAAATGGACCAAGACTTCTTTTAGAGAGAATCCAAAGTATTTGTAAAAGGGTTTATGTGTGTATAATTTTGTAAATAGAATGGAAATTTAACCTAATTTGTAAATAAAAATGTAGACAATAAACCGATTAAGCTACCAAACTATACAAAGATAAGTTCTATAGTTGAGACCAAACTTGATTAACAATAAAAGAATCATCATATTTAGAATCAACTTTAATCATATTGACATTTCCTTCATTCAGAATTAATATTGTATCACCCTGCTTATCATTCTTTTCAATTCTCATACCTAAATTTCTATATAGACAAAGTTTAATAACATTAGCATCTTGAGTGGCAATTTCTCGATTTCTAACTTCTTCATATAATTGATTTATCCGTTGAAGAATTTCATCATTTTGTTTTTCAAGATTAATTTTTTGTGAAGCAAAATTTATATTTGTTGTTTCTAAATCACTCAATTCTTTACTTATGGATATGTTTAAGTCAGTTAATTTATTAAATAATGATTTTATAACATGAGACATTGGTTCTTCCTTGTTGAATTGAAATTGTTGATGTAATCCTTCAATATCAGCAATATTTTTAATTAAATCATATGTATGATCATTGAATTTATTTAGAAGGGAAATTTGTGTTTGTAAATTATGTATATCTTGTTGTAATTGTTCATTTGTTGATTCAAGGGAAGTAATTTGTTCTTCACGGTCTTTAGCAAGGGAATCCAAAGATGTTATTATAGATTCAACTAGTTGTCTTTCATTTTGACCATTAAGACGACTTATTACGTCTTCAAGCATAGCATTTCCTGATTTTGCCTCTGTGGACATGTTTGTGTGTATGTATATACTTGTGTGAGTTGTGTGTTGTTTACGTTTATATTTTTGCAAACAAACAAAACACCAAAAAAAAAAGTTCAAAGCCCAAAAGAAGATTCAGATTCAAAGTGGGAAAAAAAAAATTATGATCAGACATTTCGAGACGACAAGAGTAGTAGTTCAAATACACACAGACACAGTATCATGGCCATCGACAAGAGATCGTATGAAGATTATGAAATACAAACAGATCCAACACTTCCCCCTTGGATAATCACTCCTAAAGAAGAGAAATTAATTTTTGATAGATGGAGAAAGAAAGCATTTGCAAAATGTGATGATTTAATTAAAGCATACGTTGCTTGTTCAAATAAGTATAAGAATCCCATGGATGGAATGAAAAATTGTAAACATATAAATGATGAAAGTTTAGCATGTGTTGCTAAATATCAAAAACAAGAATATTTAGATATTGAACGGGATATACTTGTTGAAGAAAAGAAAGAAAAGAGAAAGATATATGAAATGTATGTGGAAAAGAAAAAACGAGAAGCAGAAGAGAAGGCAAAGTCAGTTAAAACAGAGTAAATATAGGTGCGTGTTATCATTTGTAAATAGTTATATATTTAAACGATTCATTGGAAGTTAGAACTTAACGTAGGGCAACAGTTGTCTCCTCTGACAAACAAGCAGTAACCTATTCGTCCTGACACAACATAATCCAAGTGTATTCCTTATTGGATTTCAATTCTACTGATGATCCAAATATGACTCTCCTCACAACATTGTAAAATATTGTATCGCAATCCACTACTCCCTTACTGCATAAGGACTATTAACTCCCTCATCATCAACTTCTCTATCTAAATTCTCCTTTTCGGATAATTTAGCTGCTGCTGATAAGAAATTACTTTGTAATTTACCTAATTTTTCAATCATATGATATTGATTTGCAGTTGTATGTAATAATTCTTTAAAATCAGATACATTCGCATATAATTGTCCTACCTGGGAATTTAAATGATTTAATTGACTTTCTGTTTGTTTTATATTTTCTTGTTGTGATTTCGTAGTCATTATATGTTAGCTTGATGTTGTTGTTTTGAGTTTAAAATACTTTTGGCTGTAAATTAATGTGTGGAAAATTCGCGTAGTAGAAAGTAAGAAAGAAAGAAAAAAAGGAACTAGAACAAAAAAAAAAACTGGTTCCGATATTTAACGGAAAGAGGGATGACGTGTTAGGGAGACAGTTTAAACTAACACATAGAAAACTTACCCTATTAGTTGTGTAAAGTCAACAATGAAACTTCACCAACTACAACTACAGTATTATTAATCAATTGAAATTCTTAGGGGGTGAGAGAAGAAATAATAAACCTGCAGCAAAACCAATCAAGAAAAATAATTATTCCTCATCCCCGGAAGCGACATATCCGCAAGGGGGTTAACTGATAGTTTGTAACTAACCCCCTTTGTAAATCATATTACTGCAAAATTACACAAGCAATGTATTTGATGCATGTATATGTTTTACACTAATACTTTTACAACTTTGCTATTAGTTGAAGTTGTTGATGTTATTTGTAATATCTCCCTTGTCATGTGGACCGTCTTTTTTTTCTTCTTTTCTTTCTTACTTTCTTTTTTTTTTTTCCTTTCGCCAAAAAAAAAGATACAATTTCCGACAAGTTTAATGATCTTAAGATTAGAGACAAACTGGTACATAACGTAATTTACAAGAAAACTTATTCATAAAATAAAAACTTCCCCCTAGTTTGCATTTCTTTTGGTTCTTAGTAAATAATGTCACTACCAAAGGCAACCAATATTAAACAAGAACCTCCTGAGAATAATAGGACAACATCCTTAATGACCAAAAACCAAACTCCACAACAACTGTCAAAGACACAAGAATGTAATATGAAACATTCACAACTGATGGAAATGTCAACAACTCCAAGTGGAAGTACTTTGAATACTGTAGCAACAGGGACCATTCATCATCGAGAACAAGAACTGAAATTGACAAACTTCCTACCACAAAGAAATACACAACCTAGTAAACCAACTCAAAATCGACCCATACTGCAACTGGCAAATATACCGCAACAGCAAGTGCAGCAAGTGCAGCAAGCGCAGCAAGCGCAGCAAGCACAACCACGATCTAACCCCCAACCACATCCCATAGCTCCAAAATATATCAAGATTCAACCAGCAATAGCACCTAAACCAATATCGGTATTTCCTAAACAATCAACATTTTCCCCGATACCATCAGGTAAGAAAGCATCATTACAATTTCGACAATCAGTAGCTGATACATTACATCCCAACACTACATCCACTACCAGTTCATTAAATATAAACACGTCAAAACGATGGGTATTACCTCCTAGACCACGACCAGGACGTAAACCAACAACCAATGACACTAATGAAGACAAGAAGAATAATAAGACTAGTCCAAAACGAAGAACTAAAGTGAAGAAAGAAGGAGATGTGAAAATACCTGATGGAAGAACAATCGCTGCTGTTCCACCATCACATAATTTGGATAATGTAGAAAAAATGTCAACTGGTTCAACAACAACAACAACACCAAATTCAAATTTAACTTCTTCAGTATCACCAAGTCTGAGTTCTCCCAGTGCTGTAGGGACAACTACACCAATAGTGTCAACTGATTCCCTGACTTGTGTGTCTCCACTAAACAATCGTACTCCCTCACCCAAGAAAATTCTTGTTACTCCTAATGCTCCACCAGTTACTGTGAAACGAGAAGATGACATTAAACCAATACGAGCAATGACGTTGCCAAGCAAAGCAACCACCACCTCCATAACAACAACTAGTAATAGTAGTGCTCCTGCTACCACCGCACCACCACTTCCACCTATAAAATCAGCTGATCCTAATGCCCAATTATATGATATGAAAATGAGTTATGTTTCCAAATTAAAGGAACAAGAATTAATCCGAAATTATATTGAAATCCTTACTAATCAAATCAAGGAATTAAGCTTTGTTCAAAATGGGGTTATTACATTTGATGCATTAAAGACTAATGTAAAACCAAGCAAGAAGAACCCGATACCTACAATCACCCCCAGTACGAAATATGATCAATTAGAACAAATTAATAATTTAAATGATTTAAATAAGTTCTTAAGTTATTTAAATAAATCATCGAATATTATTCAAAGTGCTAAAAAGAAAAAGAATGATTCTGGGTTGAGTAATGAAGAATTGTTGAATAAACAAATTAAAGATTATATGGCGGTACGAAGTAAATTCAAGGCGATGAAAAGTGAAGAATTACCTAAACCAAGAGCAAGCAATAGTGTTGCAGCAATTGATAATAATAACAACAACAACAAGAAACTGATTCTTGAAAATAGTACTACAAGTTCAATATTTTCAGGAGCATCAACAACCTTACCTGGTACAGATATGCAAAAGGCACAACTGATGAATACAACATTTACCCCAGATTTATTACGTCCAATCAAGGCATCGAATTTATTTGGTATAGGTGGGAGTAATGGATTTACTAGTGCTATAAGTCATAATAATGTCAATTCAGATTTACATGATGATATAATTGTAGATGAATTACAAACAGAAACAATTGAAAGTTCCCCAAGTGCTATAATGTCTAATTCAGTAGAGAATATGGATTTGTTTATGGATGAACATGATTTTCTCAATCGATTAATATTGAAAGATGTTGAGGATGAACCAACAACAACAGCAATAACAGCAACAACAGCAGCAACAACAACGGTAGTAGCAGCTGCAACAGCTGCAACAGCAGTGACTACAAGCTGCACTTCTCAAAATGAGAAAAATGAAGAAGATATCTTGGGTAAAGTACAAATACATCTCAAGGATAGCCCCCAACCAATACCACCACCACCAATGATACATCATCTGCAACTGGCACCACAATTTTCACCAACAAACCCTCAATTACTGCCCCAACTGATTTTACAACAACTGCAACTGCAAATGAAATTAATGACGAATAATAATCTACCTTGTAAAAAGAAACTGAAATTTAATTGTGGATTTTGTACTAATGATACTCCATGTTTATGTTTTGATGCAGAAATGGAAATTAATGATTTAAGAAAGTGAACAGAGACAAACATATACCCCCCATTTTATTTATTTAATATTCTTGTAAATATATATCGAATAGTTTATACATTTGTAGATGTCTACTTGTACATATCTACACAGTAGTTATATTCTTATATACACTACAGCTTGCGCTACAGTGTAGATGTTCATTCAAATAAATAAAAAATAAATAACTAAATATCTACCAAAGGAAAGCCATATAAGATCCAATAATAGCAGTAGCACCTAAAACAGCATATCCAGTCTTATAAACCCCATCAATAGTCAAAGCTTTACCGAAATCCCAGAATAAATGTCTAAATCCATTACCTACATGATACACAAATGGATAAGCACAAGCTGCTTTAACACCCAATTTAATAATCAAAGGTAATGAAGCAAAAGCACCAGCCAACATATTAGCATCAAATGGAATATTTAAAATTGAAGTAGCACCATAAACAACAGCTAATCCATAAAAGGCAGAGGCCATAGCTACACCAGTGACTCTATGAAATGATGACATGATCCAAGTTAATTGGGGTTCATAAATGGTTAAATGTGGTGATCCTGGTCTATTCTTACGTTGAGCAACTAAAATATCTTGGGCTTGTTCATGAGAAGTCTTGACTGTAGAAAGTGATCTTCTTAATAAAGTAACAGAAGATAATCTAGCGACATTGGTGTATACACCAGTCAATGCTGGTCTTGTTACTGTAGATAAACCTAAACGAGCAATCATTGTTAGATCTGGGGGTGGGGGAGTGAATGTTTATATGAGTGTATAGCTATATAAACAAGTGGTGACTTTTTTTTTTCCATATATCATCCAGTTAGGGTTTTTTTTGTCTGTCAGGAGAAAGCCAACCCCGGAGGTGAAAGGGAGGGATTTTTTCAACCAATGGTAACATTTTGAATTACATAAAGGAAGAAAAATACCGGAAATAGCTACGCACACACAACACAACACTACACTACACAGTAGACAAAAAAAAAAGAGGATATCCGTGCACGTGATACTCCAATGACATGAAATCGAGAAATTAATTGTCGCGACAGCATACATAAAATGATACACGTCACGCAACATGAAAAAAATAAGAATAAAAAAAAAAAAAAAAAAGAAAAGAAACAAGATCGAATTGGGACTAGCCTTGCGCTATTTTACTTTAAATACAATGAGGCCCAAAAAAAATGCATCGCTAACAAGCCAGCGTTTAAACAATTACCCTTGTAATTAAAATTTCAATTTGCTTTGTTAGACCAGCTACATTTTCCTTTATTGGTTTTTCATTTATCTCGAGTAATGACAACTTCCACCATTTACGAAAGATCCCACTAAAATACTATCAGTTTTGTGTTAGAATTTTTTCTTTTCTTTTTTTTTTGTTTAAACTTGTTTCTTGTTTCTTAATTCTTTAGTGTTTGATTTTTTTTTCTTGCTCCAATTAAAGCTTATTTTTTTTTTTTTGTATGGATTACAAATTTACTTAATAATTGACGAAACTAACAGATTTACACATGGCAAGTATTAGCCAATCACAACTGTATCAATCAACTACATCACATCCGCATCATACACAACAACAACAACAGCAACAACAGCAGCAACAGCAACAGCAACAGCAGCAACAACAACAACAACAACAACAACAACGACAAACTGCTTCTCAACAACACATACAACAAACTATAGTGACTGCTCCTGCACTTGTTACTATGATAGAAACTTTGAACCCTTCTCTGGTTCATAATACTTTACAACAACAACATGATCAACATCAACAGCAGCAATTTCCTACTACTTCTACTATTCTGAATCATACAACTTCAAATTCAGAAACACTAACAGACAATACACAAGACTTGAAGCAACAGAAAACACAACCACCACCACCACCACCGCCAACACAACAACAACAACAACAACAACAACAACAAGAATATCAACAATCTACAGCTATTTCTTCTTCCTCATCCTTATCCCAAGATAAACCCACTACTCCCGAAGATATAGAATCAAATAAACTTGAATCTTCAACTGAATTATCATTTACTAAAAAAGATATTAGTAAATCTCGTACTCAATCTTTCCAATCTGTACTTTCTACAGCATCACTAATATCCTTAAAACAACAAGCATTATCTAATAATCCAATATCTACTGACACAACAACAACAACCACGGCAACTACGACTAATACAACAACTGCTACTATACATCGACAAAATTCTATAATCAATGGTAATTCCAATATAACAAAGAGTAATTCCACTGTAAACAATTCAAAAAACTTTCAATCATTTATTCAAGCTCCTGTGTTTTCTAGTTTCACTCGAACACAATCAGATGATATACAAATTGGACAACAATTACCCTTTGATGATAAACCCAAGAAACTTGAAAATAAGAAATTGACAAGTACAGATTCAAAACAGAATGACGAAGAAGATTCTGGGATACTGCCTGAGAAACTTACTTTAAAAGCATTAAAAAAATTAAGTTTATCTCCAAGACCAATTACACATCCCGATGATATTACTCCTTTAACATCAACCAAAGTAACGTCACCAAACGAGACAATAAAACCAAAACCACCACAACCACAACCTTATCAACCAGCAGAAGTTGATTTATCTTCATTTGCCAGTTTAACAAGACAACCTAAAGTGAATCCAGACAAAATTCCTTCTCCAGCAATTGAAAAATCTCATTCTAGAAGTATGCTTAATAAAAAGAATTCCTTACCTAGATTACCAGAAGATTCTAATCAAATAAACGAACCTGAGCCTGAAAGATTTCAAACTAGTAATGATACCCAGAATATTATACAACAGCAACAACCACTACCACTACCACCACCACCACCACCACAACAACAACAACAAACTGCTTCTCAACAACACATACAACAATCTAGAATTCCTGCTGCTGTTATTCCTCCACATGATATGAATACAAGAAGAGTACCTATGAATAGTATACAAACTACATCGGGTAGTAATACAAGTGCAACTACAAGTACAACAACTTCTCCTACTAGAGACACCCCACATCATCCACAACCACAATATCTGCTCAATCATCCTCGAGTAACACGACAATTGCAACAAATTAAAGGATTAAGAAGTCCCATGTATGTTCCTTGTGTATTAAGAATGACAAATAATGGAGTAATACATAGTCCCACCCAAATGAGATCATATCTGAATTCCCCAGAAATAATCGTGGGACAACATGTAAGTACAACTTCACCTAAATTACATACTAGTGATCATGAACCAAGTTATATCCTGCAATTACAAATGTTTGGTCATGGAGATACATCATCTTCAAGAGCTTCTATCAAATCAATAGATTCCAATATATCTATTGAATCAGGTACAAGTATGACAAGTCATATGAATCATCAACATTATTTATCACCAAATAACAACAAAAGTTTTGATCATTTATTAAAAGCACCTCCTACAAGAAGACATTGGGTTAAAGATGATTTAGTATTGAAATGTTCCATAGCAACTTGTCCTAAAGTTTTCAATTTCTTTGAAAGAAGACATCATTGTCGTAAGTGTGGTGGAATTTTTTGTAAAGAACATACTTCTCATTTATTATATATTAATCATTTAGCCCAATTTACTACGGGGGGAAGAGGAACATTATCTAAAGTATGTGATAATTGTATTGAAGAATATAATGAATTTATCAAGAATGAATTTGGTGTGGAAGTTAATAATCATTCTCCTGCAATACAAGCGAAAATTGCTGATCCTGTACCGAATACAATATTGAATAATTCATTAACCCATAATTCTGATACTACAAGAAATAAGAATTATATACCACAAACATATACTAGTCCTAATTCCCCTGATCAATTACAAGTACAACAAGTACTACAACATCAACAACAGCGACAACAAGTTCAACAACCACCACCTTCAAGAAGTGAACAATTGGTTGGAAGTGTACCTGCCAATTGGAGTTGGAGTTCTTTTTAGTAATAATATTTGTATGTACTCTTCACTTCTTCTTCTTCTTCTTTTTCCTCTTGATTTTTAGTTTTATTTATTAATTTTTTACATAGGCAAATATATTGTAATTTAGTACTGGTTTATATATGTACTACTTGCGCTACCTGATTTTTACCTGTCAAATTTTCGTGTCCTGCATATACCACGTCAAGGAAAAAAACTTGAGAATCCTGAAAAAAAAACAACACCGTGTAAAATGGAGAGCTTTCAAAAAAAAGAGTTTACAACAAACAACCAATACACAGTTTGAATCAATTACACACTAACAAGTTCACTATGACATCCAGTAAAAGTCAATTGAGAGTTTGTGGTGTGCCACTTGAAACCATACGTGTTTTACTTCGTGTGATTATCTTCATTTCTATTGCTGGTGCTGCCATTTCTTCTCGATTATTCTCGGTGATTAGATTTGAAAGTATTATTCATGAATTTGATCCTTGGTTTAATTTCCGAGCTACGAAATATTTAGTTAGTCATTCCTTTTATGAATTCTTAAATTGGTTTGATGATAGAACTTGGTACCCCTTAGGTAGAGTCACAGGTGGTACATTGTATCCTGGTCTTATGGTTACTTCAGGTGCTATTTGGCATATTTTACGTGATTGGTTTAGTATGCCGGTTGATATTAGAAATATTTGTGTCATGTTGGCACCAGCATTCTCTGGATTGACTGCAATTGCAACTTATTTCTTTACTAAGGAAATGAAGGATTCTAATGCTGGTTTATTAGCTGCTATATTTATGGGAATTGCTCCAGGATATATTTCAAGATCGGTTGCTGGTTCATATGATAATGAAGCTATTGCCATTACCTTGTTAATGGCTACTTTCTACTTTTGGATCAAAGCCATGAAGTTGGGTTCTGTTTTCTATGGGACTTTAACTGCCTTGTTTTATTTTTATATGGTTAGTGCTTGGGGTGGATATGTCTTTATTACCAATTTAATCCCCTTACATGTATTTGTCTTGATTTTAATGGGAAGATATAATAAGAAGTTATATACCGCATATACTACTTGGTATGCCCTTGGTACTTTAGCCTCGATGCAAATCCCCTTTGTTGGGTTCCTCCCCATTAGATCAAATGATCATATGGCAGCATTAGGAGTGTTTGGATTATTACAATTGGTGGGTGTAGGAAATTATGTCAAAACTCAAGTTCCATCACGTCAATTTAAATCATTTTTAGTTGTTTCTTTAACATTAGTGTTTATTTTAGGAATTGGTGCATTATTTGGTTTAACGGCAATGGGATGGATTGCTCCTTGGACAGGGAGATTTTATTCACTTTGGGATACTAGTTATGCCAAAATTCATATTCCTATTATTGCTAGTGTTTCTGAACATCAACCAACAGCATGGCCTGCTTTTTTCTTTGATACTAGTATGCTTATTTGGTTATTCCCAGCGGGGATATACATGTGTTTCCAAGATTTAAAAGATGAACATGTGTTTGTGATTATATATGGAGTATTATGTTCATATTTCGCAGGAGTTATGGTGAGATTAATGTTAACTTTGACACCTATAGTTTGTGTTGCTGCTGCAATTGCTTTATCTAAATTATTTGATGTTTATTTAAATATTGTTGATTTATTCACAACTACAGAAGATGAGGAAACAGAAAAGAGGAAACCACGAGCATTCCCAGCAGCTGCTTTAATCTCGCGTCTTATTGTCTTGTTGTCATTTGCATTTTATCTTTTTTATTTTGTCATGCATTGTACTTGGGTTACTTCAAATGCATATTCTTCACCTTCAGTTGTGTTGGCTACGACAAATCCTGATGGATCTCAACATATAATTGATGATTATAGAGAAGCATATTATTGGTTAAGAATGAACACTGCAGAAGATGCTAAAGTTATGGCTTGGTGGGATTATGGATATCAAATTGGAGGTATGGCTGATAGAACTACCCTTGTGGATAATAATACTTGGAATAACACTCATATTGCTACAGTTGGTAAAGCCATGGCATCACCTGAACATGTCTCATACAAGATCTTTAGACAACATGATGTAGATTATGTCTTGATTATCTTTGGAGGATTATTAGGATATTCAGGTGATGATATAAATAAGTTTTTATGGATGGTGAGAATTTCCGAAGGGATTTGGCCCGAGGAGATTCGTGAACGAGATTATTTCACAGAGAAGGGGGAGTACAAGGTTGATAAAGATGCTTCCAAGACCATGAAAGAGTCGTTAATGTATAAATTATCTTATTATAGATTTGCTGAATTGTTTGGTGGAAGAGATGGGGCTGATAGAGTAAGACAACAACAAATTCCAGCAAATGACCCCCCAGTTTTAAATACTGTGGAAGAAGTGTTTACTTCGGAGAATTGGATTGTTAGAATTTATAAAGTTAAAGATTTAGATAATGTTGGAAGAGATTTAAAACAAGTTGGTGAATTTGAAAAACAAACAAGTTCTAAAAAGAGTAGATCAATTAAGAAACCAAAATTGGATATTAGAATATAAACTGAGTAAGTAAAGTATATAGTACTAACAGAGTGTAATCCCAACAATTGGTTGTAGTCTCCCCCACTTTATAAAGTTTAAAACAATACATACTTTTGTTTGTATTTATGTAAAAGACAAGAAAAAAATTGCGGAAAATTATTTTTATTTCCTTTTGACAGGATTATTTTTGATTGTGGAGTTATAAATATGCGGAGTAACCGAGAATATATCCTTTATTTCTTCTTTCTTCTTTCTTCTTTCTTCTTTCTTCTTTCTTCCTTAACAAACACACAACATGGGCAACGTATTTGATATTGAACAACATTTGGTCTTCTACAGATCATACCATTACAACAACGTCAATGTTGCAATTCATTTATTTTGTATTCCAATTATCTTACTTTCTGCAATCACCTTCCTTATTCCACAAAATCTTTTGGGTTCCGAACACCCCTTTGTTAATATTGGATCAGTTATGGCTATAGGTTACGGATTATTCTATGCTATGTTAGATTGGAAACTTGGACTCCCTTCATTTGTTGGTTTAGCAAGTTATTCCTACTTGATTAAACAATATTATTTAACCTTGTCTGATTCTACCGAGATTACTTCAGGTGATTTTGTTAAATATGCCATTTTTGCTCATGTTTGTGCTTGGTTGGCACAATTTTATGGTCATGGAGTACATGAAAAGAGAGCTCCTGCGTTATTAGATAATCTTTTACAAGCATTAGTTTTGGCACCATTTTTTGTTGTTTTTGAAATTGCGTTTTTTTTAGGATTTAGAAAACAATTAAAGAAAACTATGGATGAACAAGCAGTTGCAAATATTGAGAAATTTAAAAAGGAAAAAGCAAACAAAAAAGAATAAGTAACTTATTTAGTTGTTGTACTCTGTTTGATATATGTTTCATATTTTTGTTTAATTTCTGGTTCATATAATGAAACTCCTTGTAATTGATTACCAATGGTTAACCAACCAGGTCTAGTATTATGATCTCTTCCAAAAATTTCAAGTTTTCTTGAATGAACCCCAACTAATCTTTCAACAATGTCATAAAATTCATCAGGTTTCCTCAGAGTTTCTCTTGTACCACTTATCACAACATCAGTATCGATTTTCCGATTAAGCCAGATGGGATTCCCCTTAACACCAACTAATAAATGTTCTTTGGAATGGTTTAACCAATGACCGGTTCTACCAGTGACAATAGTTCGCTTCAATTGATTCAATTTCACCCAAATCATTTCATCAGAAATCTTGTATCCCCACTTTAATAACGCTCTACGACCAATTTCAATTGATCTACCGGTAACCCAAAGCATAATTATCCCTTCATCTTGTAGTTCTGACATAGGTAATTGCAACAATTCATCATCTTTACAAGTACCATAAGGCAATGACATATGGATATCCCATGCTGGATCAGAAATAATAGCTGCGAATTTCCCAAGAATGGAAAAAGGTAAGTATCTAATATCACAATTTATCCATTGTGGTGGGAGAACTTGTCTAAAAGATTCAGTAAAACAATCACCAATTGTATATTCACAGTCAGTTTGATCGGAAACTTGTTTGTTTTTTGTTGTGGGGTTTAATGTGTAATAATGTAAATATCGACATGTTTTTGTTTTATGACATGTATCTAAATACGAACAATCGCCAAGATTCAAATCAGTATGATTGTTAATAATAGGTAGGAAATGAATCTTTTCTAAAGAACACTTACGAATTTCATCAGCAATTATGTTTTTACAAGTAGTGATACGCTGATGAATAATAGATTCAGCAATATTTTGTTTATCTAAACTATCAAATTGATTATATTCTTTCTTGTTTAATCCAACCGAAGCTAATATATGACTATGATTGGCATCACTGCAAACAGTATAAAATGGAAGTCTCTTAGTTTTGGATCTTGCACGTTGTTTGCTTAATAGTGATCTAGCAGTAGGTCTAGTAATTAAAGCATGTAATAACCCCTTGGGAATACCGAAATTCCTGGTAACAATGACGTCATGAGAATATAATTGTTTCATATCAACTTTTGGTGGTTCAAGTAATTCAAATAAATCAAGTTTGGGGGAAGCTGAAGAAAGTTTAGGAAATGGTGACCCCCCTTGAAATCTATGTTGAAGTAATAAAATAGCTCCAATGTTGACATATTTCAACTTGGGGAAATTATAATTGGGTAATACCAAACCAATATTACTTAAATCACAAGTAAATTTCAACAGATTACTACTGATTTGATTAAATTGGTCAAGAAATTCAAGAAATTCATTCATAGTTTCAATTGAGGGTGTACCTTGGCAATACTCAACAAATAAAGTCCGGATTATCCAAAGTTCTCCCTTGATTGGAGGTGATACTAACCCAGAGTCATGCTCAAGTAAGAACTTAGCAAACAGTTTAAAGTTGTCTAGAGTATACATTGTCGACATTGGTGGAATTATATGTGGCAATTGAATTTGCAACATTTTTTTTTTGATTCGCTTTTTTTTTGGCTGTCTGGAGTTCACAAATAACCACATTCCATAGCAATTATATTCCCTTTCAACTATACTTACAAGACAACATACAAAGTAGTTTTCAATGATCAATTGTTGTCAAGGCTCGGTCCTTGGTCAATAACATCTTGATCTCTTCAAAATGAATCATTTTCAAGAAATTAAGATTATTTTGTCTGAGGTGCGGTTTTCTGGACAACGGGAATCATTGTAAACACTCTTGCTAGTTTGTATGTTTTCAATCACAATCTCTTATATACCTATCAATTAACTTCCACACTAAAAGATATCCATATTCTTCTAGATGAGTCCAATTGTATTTTGAAAACTGAGAGTGCCACACAGAAATCACCCTGGTCTTATTAAAATGATTCTTTTGATAAGATTGAAATGATTCCTTTGGGTGTCCTCGGAAGTCAAAGTATTATTGGAATTAATCTTAAAAGAATATTTATGTTCAACCTACATCTCTAATTCAATCTAAATTACTATTTCAATGATACAAACAAAAACAACTAAATACTAAATAAAAAAAAAAGAAAACACAAAGGTCATTAAAATCCAAAGGGATTGTCAGGAGTAGCAGCTTGAATATTAGCTCTTCTACCAGTTTGTTGAGACTGTAAGGGAGCATTACCAAATCCCATTCCGGTAGGTTGAGATTGTAATGTACCAAATCCTTCAAATTGTGGTGCTCCTGGTTGAGCTTGTCCAAATGATGTCATTGGCATTTGTGAGTTTATTGAAGCTGGTGCAGAAATTGATGTGTTTTGAAACATGTTTGTCATTTGTGACATGTCTTGTTGTTGTGGTTGTTGCTGACCAAACATATTGAATTGTGTTGGCTGTTGTTGTTGTGGGAATTGATTGAATGCAGTGAATTGTGGTTGTGCCATTGGCTGTGCCATTGGCTGTGCCATTGGTTGTCCCATTGGTTGTCCCATTGGTTGTTGGGGGAATGGATTGGATGTTGCTTGTGCACCAAATTGATTAAATCCGGTAACTCCTTGAGGAATTCCTCCAAATGTAGGTTGTTGTTGAGGTGGTTGTCCTTGGGGGAATGGATTCATAGATGCCTGACCAAAAGTAGTTGGTGGTAACCCAGGTAATCCCCCAGTAAGTTGAGTACCAAATGTAGTTTGAGGTAATCCCACAGGTGTTGCTGCTGCTGGGGCTTGCTGTCCAAATGAAGTTTGTGGGACAACATTACTACCCATAAACCCACCAGTAATTTGTTTACCAAATGTAGATTGAGGAACAAATCCTCCTGTAATTTGTCCACCTGTTCTTTGCTGGGGGACAACTGTTGTAGGTTGTTGATTAAATGTAGTTGGTGGTAATGCCGCAGGTACTCCTCCAGTAATTTGTGCAGTAAATGTAGTTTGAGGCATGGTTACATTTCCTGGTAACATAACTGGTTGACCAAATGTAGTTGCTGGTGGAGCACTCCCAGATCTAACAGGACCAGTATTGAATGTAGTAACTCCAGTTTGTAAGGGGATAATTCCAAATGTTAATTGTGGTTGAAGAATACCAGTGGCTTGAATTGGCATAAATCCAGTAGGTTGTGCTGTAATTGGGACAAATCCAGTAGGTTGTGCTGCTAAAATACCTCCGGTTCTTTGCACAGGAACAAGACCTCCAGTACGTTGAGCAGGCACTGGGACCATATTGGCAGCACCTTGTTGTTGTACTGTAAATTGTTGACCTGGTTGAATTAAAGTGTTGCTGGTTTTCACTGGTTGAAGTGGAGGTGCTGAAGGAACTTGTGATTGTGGGGGTGCTGGTACTGGTGCTGGTGCAGGCTGTAATTCGCTCTTACTTTCCAAGGGTTTGATATTAACAAGATCAGATAAAGATCCAGTATATTGTGGAGCTTGAGGTTGACTTGGTGCTTTAAGAAGATCTTCTGTAGATCTGGCAGCAGGTTTAACTGCCCAGGCATCATCATCAATCTTTTGTGGTTTGGAAGGTTCATTAGCTTGAGTTTTAATTGGTGAAGGTAATGCCTCGGCACTAACTTTAGCGTCGGCTTGTGAAGAAGTATTATTCTTAAGCCCACCATTGGTATTAACAAATAATGGAGCAGATTCTTCACTAGTAGTTTTCTTTCTATCAAATTTATTATCCAAAAATTTCATCACTCGAATAATATCTCCTTCTCTTAATCCTAAAGTTCTTAATAATGAAGGGGAAATATCTTCTAAAATATTTTCATCCATTTGTTCACGACTGAAGCTAAGTGAATAACGTTGACAATTGCCAATATCTACACCACATTGAAGGAAAAATTCAAACCAATCATAATCAGGTTCAGTAACTGCTGTAGTCGTTTTAGGTTTTGATGGTTGAGGTTTCTTGACATCATTAATAACTGCAGTTGCTGAAGGTGTCTTTTTCATTTCTTCGGACTTCTTTGGCTTGGCTGCTTGTTGATGTCTTAAGATTTCTTCCTTATAATGTTCTAATGAAGTACCAGTGATCTTTTCAACATATTCTAAATCTTCAATTGACAATTTCACACAAGCGACAGCAATTTTAACTCCATTCGTTTTATGTAAATGAATTTTCCCCTCGTAACATCCCAAAAATTCCGCTTCAACTTTAAAAGTTCCTGAACTATCAATCCAAGTTCTAACTCGATGGAAATTGGGCATGGTCTTATCATCATCTTTCTTACTAGGAACATGTTTTTCCCGGTGTTGTTTATCCTTTTCTCTAATTCGATCACGTTCTTCTCGATTTCTATGATGATGGGAACGTTCCTTCTCCTTCTCCTTCTTGGTAGATTTTGTTCTTGCAGGACGATCAGTTAATTTATCTAAATTAGAAGTACTAATAACTTCAAGATATGAGGAAGGAACAACCCCTTGTCTACCGGTTTCAATATGTTCCACCATCCACCAATCCCTTGATTTAGTTTCATTAATCACATAAACTTCATCATTTTCCCTACAAGGTAATTCATCATCACCTTGAGAATCAAAATCATATAATAATCTTGCGATTTTTCTATTACTAGCTCCAGTCTTGGCCTTAGACGCTTTAGCTACTTCCTTTAACCCTTTGGCTGATTCTGCTCCTTTTAAATCCCCTAAAATTGACATGATTGCTTCAGCAACATCCTTGGAACCAGCATGTAATTCAATTGAAGCACTGGGATGTTTAAATTCCAAAAAAACATGTTTCTTTTCATTACTAAAGCTAATTAAATCTTTAACCCGCCATTGATTTTCAAGCTTTGAAGCTTGTCTTAATAACTTTGACCCTTGAGTGTTGGGTTTAAAAATAATAAATCCATGACCAATACTGAAAACAACACCTAATTTCTTACGTCCATCAATTTCATCAATATACCATGTGAAATATTCGCCATCGAATTCATGTTCCTTCTTAGAAACATCATTTACTTGTTCATATTGATGGGAGGAAATAGAGGGTGTGACTGCGGAACTTCCTCCGGGTCTTGAAGGCATAGGAGGTGGTGCTTCGTCTTCAGGGTGATTAACAACGTATGGTTGAACAACGGGGAGTTGTTGATGTGACAGATCACGAGGGAAGTCCTTGTCTGGAATAGGTGGTGCTACTTCTTGAGGAGTTACTGAACGTTGAGGTGGAGGGGGGAATTGTTTAAGGTCGATTGTTTGAACTGGTTGTGCAGCAGCTGGTTGTGCTTCCACAACTGGTGCTGGGGGTTGATAGGTTTGTTGTTGTGGCTGTTGTTGTTGCTGGGGCACAGCTGGAGTTTCAACTTCAATATAATTTGAAGGAACAAATCCAAATTCAGTTTTGGAAGAATTACTAACCAAAATCCAATCAGGATCATTCAAATCGTAAATATTAAACTTGTCACCTTCTTTGAATGAAATTTCCTCTTCCGTTTGTTTATCATAATCATACAATGCATTAGCTTGTTTAATAATAGGTGCCTGATAAAAAGTTAGTAAATCTAAATTCAAACAACAAAGTATTAACTCATACATACTTCTTCGATATAATTCGAGGGGACAATTCCAAATGGTTCTTCAACTTCTTCATCACCCTGAGCCAACACTCTTTTCTTTACTTTCCACCAATCATCAACATCGGATTTTTCCAACAAGTATAAAATATCATCAGTTTGTATCGTCAACTCTTCTTCGGCTTGAGCAGCATAATCATATAATGCCTTGTATACACCAATGTATATATTCAGCATCTTACTTGTATGTTTTGTTATAGATGCTATGACAACTTCAAGGTGTTACTTGTTGATTGATTAAGGATCGGTTTACTACCTTGACACACAATTGAAATTTAATGGATAAATTTAAGATCGACATAATTAGCCACAATACACGACTACTGAATTTGTGTACCACAAGAAAATGCCAACAACAGAGAAAAAAATAAAAAAATAAAAAAAAGGGGGAGAACACGCCGTAATCGGGAAGAAGCAATGTGCAACATATTATCGGGTACCAGGATTTCTTGTAAGTAAACAAGTCAATAGAGCTTCACTGTTTAGATAATTCGGAGTTTTGTTTCAAAAAAAAAGTCAAACAGTCAGGAGAGTGTAAACCGTCTAAGTTTTTCTACAATTTTTCAATTATTTCTCTAAATTACTGCAAAAATAGAACCATATATTATATCTTTTCTATTACATATTTACCCCAGTTAACATATATCCAGACAACACAGCTTCAATATTATTCAAACAAGTTTTAGCAGTATATCGATCATTTTCGGTAATTGAAGAACCAATATGAGGAGTCAACACCACATCTTGTCTATGAAGTAAACCAGGATGAATTGTAGGCTCTGCTTCAAAAACATCTAATCCAGCAAATAAGACTTTCCCCAGTTGTAATCCTTCGACTAAAGCGTGTTCATCAATAACAAACCCTCGGCCAATATTAATTATCCTAAATTGTCGATTCATATTTCTAATAAATGTTGCATCTATCATATGTCTGGTAGTGGGAGTTCCTGGACAAGCAATCACTATTAAATCAGCAATATCATGAACTGATTCTATCGTTTCATGGTATGTTACTTTATAATTCAAAGCTGCTTCCTCTTGTTCACTCAATTTATTCCTCTTGACATAATGAATATTCATTCCTATGCAAGATAATCTATCACCAATTAATTTCCCAATACTTCCAAACCCAACAATTACAGCATTATTACCTCTGGGAGAAATTAATTCCCTCCCGCAACAAGAATCAGCATATACATTACCAACAGTTGGAACAATCTCAGGTTTCCCAGTGTATTGATTAAATTTCCCATTAACTAAAGAAGTTCGAAGCATTCCAGTATGTTGAGCAAATTTCCCTTCGAAATTCTTTTCAAAAAGTTTAAAATTTCTAAAACTAGTAATGGCATTATATAATACTAAATCTGCCACGGCTTCAAAGGCAATCGTTGAAGGAACATTGGTCAAGATTATTCCTCGTTCCCTCATTGCATCAATGTCATAATGATCATAACCTATACTACAAGTTGTAATAATTTGTAAATTCTTAGGAGCAAAGGTAATTAATTTCCCACGGAATCCACCAAGTGGAGCAAATCCAGCCCATCCTCCATATATGGCAACAATATCTTTTAATTTCATTTGGAAATCAAGGATAAGTTGTTCTAGAGTGGTTAATTCATAATATATTAATTCAAAATTTTTGGAAAATTCAGAAATGTACTGTTGTTTGGGTTTTTCGAGTAGCAAAACTTTTTGTTTAGCTGTCATAATAACAATAGTTAATAATAAAGTCGACGTTAGTTACATGCGGGACATCAGAACTATTTATATAATCCACACATGGTTACATTATTAAGATAACTGCAAAATTTTTTTTTGTTTTCGCCTGCTTTTCCACCGATTGCCGTGCGGCTCAAGTACAACAATTATGTGAAATTGGTGAATTCCCGATTGTTTCCACACCAACCACACACCACCACCACATACACAGATTCTCTCTGAAATTACTAATTATCTCCGACACGGAATGAGATTGCCGTATTACAAATAAAAAAAGAGTATTGTTTTTACTGTGTAAACCCACATGTGCTGGGGCTATGTCTGTGGGTTATCTTTTCTCCGAAACTTACATGAGATAAGGATGCGGAGAGTATGTTTTTAACACACTTTGTTAATTGTTTTGTTTAAACCAATGACATCATTGATTTATACCCGCATGTTAAACAGCTCTACTTGTTTAACTCTTAACTCTTTTTTAAAAAACTTCTTATTTGTTTATACTATAAAAAATGTTAACTTGAATACGTTCATAATATGAATATTTATCGAGGGGAGATGAAGTATATATAAAAACACACTATCAAAATGTAAAACTTATATCCTTCATAGAAGAACAATCAGAGGGGGATGAAACATGTCTTGCTTAATGATGAGCCATGGCTGGTTCACCCAAATATTTGGCGGTCAAGACAGTACCACATTGCCAACATCTACTCTTTTTACCATCTTCAACCTTCATCCAGTATGGTTTATGATCATGTTCATGGGTACCTTTACATCCAACATATCTAAATCCAAAATAAGTTGGAACTAAAAATGGTTCTTCAAAAGTACCTTTACCTTCACAAATTGGATTTTCCATATCAAAAACATCAACACCTTCTCTCTTACCTAACAATTCAAATCTTTGTATACCAGTAGATTGATCTAAATCAGTTGGGATAGTTCCGGCTTTAGCACCACGACCAAATAAGGATTCTGGACCAGTAACTTCTTCCAAAGTATAAGAAGTCTTCTTGTCAGCAACCTGTCCTTGTTCAGTTGGAGCTGGAGCCTTGTTGGCTAATAATCTGGAAGTAGATAATAATCTAGCTTGTTGTCTAGCAACTCTGAAGGAACGAGAAAGCATTACTAGGTGAATGTTAGTATGGATTAGGTTTTTTGTGAACACAATTGGTGATATCTGAATAATAGTTTATAAAAGATTAAGTTGATAAGTTATGTTTGGTTGAATTTTTCATGTGTATGTTTAGTGTTGTGGATATAAACAATTCTTACTATGTCGGGCATTGTGATTGGGTCATCTCATATAAACAAACAATTTCACCAAGATTCACAGACAATTGTGTAGATGAACAAAGTTCAAAGAACTTATCTATCTCAACATACTTATATTAATAGTATTTTTTTTAAAAAAAGATTGGGTGGGTTCAATGAAATACCTCTAGCTCTTTTTGATAAGAATTATATAAATGGTTTTTTATTTTCAATTCCCGTAACAAAGCCAAACCCATTTTTTTTTCTGGTTGTTTTTATTGGTTTGAATTTTCAAATTGAAAAATGACACCACTAGCAAATCACGTGAAATGAATCACATGCTTGATCACGCGCGGTTAATCAGGTGATAAAATTCACATGACCTATGAAAAATATACTTAGGGATACAGCCCTAATCATCACGTGCAAGAGTTTTGTGCTCAAGTACATGAGAAAAAATCAATACAAAAGTAAAACGCGAACATCCAAACTTCTTACACACTATATACGTTAAAATTTGTATACAGTCCCTCATAGTTAACACACTTTTGTACCACCCAAAACAATTTGTTAGTGTCTTAACTATGGAACTTCCACCAAAGTATTGTTCGCACCACACAAACATACTGTAACAATTTTTCACTGTACTAAAAAAATTTTCTCTTATTGAAATCTTTTTCTTCTTTCTTTTCCTTTTTACATCAGTAAGTAATAGGTATGTTAATAGACCTATATATGATTTGGCAATGTATCGAATGAAATGAACAGGAGAATATACCAACCTATTGAATGATTAGAGATGTATTACAGATAGTTATAATGAAGGACCAACAAGAATATTGAAAGTAAAATCGAATATTAAAAGAGAATGAGATAAACCATATAAGATATGATTAACTTACTACTTCAATCAATTACTACTATGTTTAACTACCATTTGTAACTCCACAACTAAAAGTTAATAACACAACCCAAATTTACATTTACCTTGTCATAATAATAAATATAAACACTAATACTAACAAACTATTCTAGTCAACATGCCAAAAAAGAGAGCTTCCAACGGTAGAAACAAGAAAGGTAGAGGTCACGTTAAGCCAGTTAGATGTTTAAACTGTGCTAGATGTGTTCCAAAGGATAAGGCCATTAAGAGAGTCACCATTAGAAACATGGTTGAAGCTGCTGCTGTTAGAGATTTATCTGAAGCTTCAGTTTATGCTGAATATGCCTTACCAAAATTATACAACAAGTTACATTATTGTGTTTCTTGTGCTATTCATGCCAGAATTGTTAGAGTTAGATCTAGAACTGACAGAAGAATTAGAACCCCACCACAAAGAAAGAGATTCACTTCTGACAGAAAGGTTTCTCCTCAAGATGCTGCTAAGAAGGCTAACTAAAATTTTCTTAACTTTAAATAAGTAATTGTATTTAATAAAGAAATGTCATAAAGTATTAAAAAGAATTAACTTAGCAATTGTAAGTATATAACATGCATTAAGTAACTATTTTGTTTGTTTGTAGAAGGTCAAGTTTCAGTGGGTAAAGTGGGTAAAGAATTGAGAGGGGAAACTAAGATCGGAGATTATTTGAAATCTCAAGCCGACAATTTAGCGAGTATTCAAAGTACTTTTACAATGTAAAATAAGCAAATCTAAATCTACAGCTTAATACCGTTTACGTCAACATACTAGTAAATGTCATTCAATAACGTTTAAGATCAGGTCATGGTAATATTTATTTAGTGTAGGCTTAATAAGTGATTCCTCAAAGAGTATGACGAAATTTTTGATCACTTTTTTTTTTTGAAGGAATTTTTTGCCAACATCATCAAAAATTCAAGTTAAGTTTTTTTTTCTTCTCTCACTCCCTCACTCCCTCACTCACTCTCACTCTCAATTCCCTTCACATCGACAAAAAAAAGCCCACAAACAAAGGTTATACTTTTACAGAAAACCACTGTATCATTGACAAGTTTCAATTAGTCAAAAAAAAAGATAGATAATTCAGAACTACTATTGTCCACTATATAATATCTTTGTAAATCAACGAATTCTCATTTGATATATTATTTCCTCCCCACTCAATATATCTTCTGGTTCGTCGTTGTCTTGTGTCGCAAATAATACCACCTCAATTGACAAATCATACACCAACAAAAAAAAACACCTTAATACTAATTATATAAGAATAACTGTATTCAGTTGTGTTTGGTTACTCCAGTTACGTTAGAATTTTAGCAAATTTCCTTATTTCAATTAATTTAAACGCTGCTCAAAATATTAACTCCTTAAGTTCGTTCTAATTCAGTATGACCATGGATGAAGTTTGGAAATTTTCCCAATGTTTTGGTGATAAGGGAGACATTGAAAATATAACCGAAGCTGATATTATATCTACAGTTGAATTTGATCCTACAGGAGATTTCTTGGGTACAGGAGACAAAGGTGGACGAGTTGTTTTATTTGAAAGAAATCAAGGTAAAAAGAAGTCAAGTTGTGAATATAAATTCTTTACTGAATTTCAAAGTCATGATGCTGAATTTGATTATTTAAAATCTTTAGAAATTGAGGAGAAGATTAATAAGATTAAATGGTTAAGAAGTTCAAATAATTCCCTTTATTTATTAAGTACAAATGATAAAACAATTAAATTATGGAAAATTATGGAAAGACAGATTAAATTAGTTTCGGAGAATAATTTAAATGGTTCTAGTCATTTACCTAAATCTAATTTTAATATTGATTCTTTGAAATTACCTCAATTGCAATTGCATGATAAATTAATTACGGCTCAACCTAAACGAATTTATTCTAATGCTCATGCTTATCATATAAATTCTATTTCAATTAATTCAGACCAAGAAACCTTTTTAAGTTCAGATGATTTAAGAATTAATCTTTGGAATTTATCAATTGCTGATCAATCATTTAATATTGTTGATATTAAACCGACAAATATGGAAGAATTAACTGAAGTTATCACCAGTGCCGAATTTCATCCTTTACATTGTAATTTATTCATGTATTCTTCATCAAAGGGGACAATTAAATTATCGGATATGAGAACAAATTCCCTTTGTGATTCTCATGTGAAGATTTTTGAAGAATATTTAGATCCTAGTTCTCATAATTTTTTCACCGAGATTACTAGTTCAATTTCTGATGTTAAATTTAGTTCCAATGGGAAATATATTGTTTCTCGAGATTATATGACTGTTAAGATATGGGATTTAGCTATGGAAAATAAACCAATTAAAACAATAAATGTTCAAGAGCATTTACGAGAAAGATTATGTGATACTTATGAAAATGATGCAATTTTTGATAAATTTGAAGTACAATTTGGTGGAGATAACAAATCAGTAATGACAGGGTCATATAATAATAATTTTATGATTTATCCAAATGCTGTGAATGAGACTAGTTCAAGAGCAAGTTCAGGAAAACCACTTTTCAAGAGTAATTCGTTTAAGAAGAAGAAAAAGAAGGAGTATGAAGAGGAGGAAGAGGAAGACGAAGACGATGACGACGATGAAGATAATTCCGATGCTCAAGTTCCCCCAAATAAAAACTCCCCAAATTCTCAATTAGAAGATGAAGAAGACCAAGAAGAAATTATATTACAAGCAGATAAATCAGCTTTCAAATCCAAGAAATCAGGACATCATCCAATGAGACGAAGAATGATGAGTGGTGTTGGAGGTGGGAATACCTTGGCTGGGGATTTTGATGATATAGATTTCAAGAAAAGTATATTACACTTGTCATGGCATCCTCGAGAAAATTCCGTTGCAATTGCTGCTACAAATAATTTATACATTTTTTCGACATTGTAAACTTAACTTAACTGAGCGACAGTGAAGTTAAGTTGATGTATACATTAATACCATGGCAATAGCTTCTATATACTCTTTTTTTACTTCTTTATAAACCGGGGTGATATTTTGACTTTACATTTTTGTTGTTCTTGTTGTTGTTGTTGTTGTTGTTGTTGTTCATGTTGTGTTTGGTTTTTCGTTTCGTTATATTGTTTGTTTCTATTTTAAATAAAATCAAAGGTTGTGTTTTAGTTTATGCATATTCTTCTTCTTCTTTATAGTGTTTAAATTTATACAATTATCAACAGGTGCTTGTAATTTTTTAAAAACATTCATATATTTAAAATATATAATTTACTTATTCAATAAGTCAATGCGTAAAATACTTGTATATATAAAAAAAAGAATAACAACAGTTAATTAGTTTACTCTTGAACATGTCTGTTAACATCAGAGTTCCAGAACATAGTTTTATCACCATCACCCCAAAAGAATGGTTTTGATCTTATGTTTTGATAAGCATATTGAGTTGGCCATTCTTCATCAGACATATGACGTTGATGTTTTCTATGTTCAGCATGTTCCATCTCAATCTTAACTACGGGAACTGAAGTTAATAAAATAGCAGGAATAGCAACAAATAAAGTTAACTTCTTCCATAATTGAGTGATCCCTTTGGAATGAGCAACTTTTGCTTCATGTTCCTTAATAAATGCTTCACCAGCAGCCTTGTTCACTTTGGAAGCGGGGAATGCTGAGTCCTTAAGGTATTTGGAAGGAGCGTAGTGATGAGCGTTTCTTCTAATAGTACGTTGTGCAGCTCTGAACATTGTTGCTTGTGTGGAGTAAATAGTAAATGGTTTGTATTTAATTGTACGTTTTTTTTCTTTCTTGAGAGGAAATGAAATGATGTCGTTTTTTTTTGAGTAATTTTTATTGGTTTTGACAAGTGTCACGTGTATATCATGTGACACAACTTTAATCCAATTATAAATTACTGTAAATGAGATCTACTACGATATATCTAAAATTTATGCTATATTGTAATATACAAATAAATAAAAGAAAAAGGTCTATCCTAATTTTTCTTGAGGTGGGTTAACTTGTTGTAAAACTTTAGGTTGGTTGGGATCCACTATAAGCTCCGGTTTCTTTTGTTCTTCATTATTCTTAACCAACTTTATATCTTGTTCCGCTTTCTTTTCATTTTCTTTTGAAGATTGTTTCAATTGCTCAGCTTGTTTATCAACGTCAATTTCGGTTTCTTTCTCGACTTGCTTAGAAGATTGTTTCAATTGTTCCACTTCTTCAACCACAGCCAATTGTTCTTCAGCTTGATTACATTTTTCAACTAATTTAGTAATTGCTCTACTATAATCGTATTCATTTAATTGACTTGACCAAGTAAACAAATCCGGACGAACAGTTGAACGTAAATCAAGTAATGAATTTATTTCTTGATTAAAGAAGACCAGTGAAGGAGACTTCCCACTTAAAATCGCATTTAGTTCTTGGGCATGAATCTCAGTTAATCCCTTAGTTAATAAATATTCTTGTAATATTGATTCATTTTCAATTAATAATTCTACGGATTCATCAACATTTAAATCTGGGGTCACTTTAATCTTGTTTAATCGTTTTTTACGATCCTTATCTCCATGAGTCACAATATCCAATACTTTGTCTCGATCAACCCAATTACGTAACTCCAGAATGAATGCCATCAGACGATAATCTCGTACAGAAAGAGATTTCGTTTGATATTCATCAACAAGAATAGTACTGAATTGTTCAGGAATATAAGCAAATTCTCCTTCAACAAGAGTTAATTTCAAAGGAGAAAGTTCATCAAGTTTGGTGAAATGTTTGTTTCGACAATTATATATTTTCAAATGAGTATTTCTTTCAACTTCAGTAACTTGTTTCTTATCTCTTCCTAATTTGGTATTTCTTAACCCGGAATCATATCTTTCAGGACCCTTTGTTTCAGATATTGCCAATCCCGTAATATCAACATATAACCCAGTATCAATATCAATAAATCTAGCATCGATATTATTCTTCCCATTTCCCTTATCTCTATGAGATATTGAACTACTAACATCAATAAAATATTTCCCATATCGAATCCCCAGTTCCAAATCATTACCAAAATCTACAACCAAACTTTGATTAAACAGTTGGGCCAATTTATGTAAATCAGCGATGGGCATTTGTACATCGACATCTCCATCCCAGGGGAATTGCATTCCATTCCAATACCAACCTAATAAAGAACCATGAGCCACCCAAGTATTTAAATTATATAAATTAGTGAATTTTAACCAAGCATGTAATAAGGAATGGATAGACATGGCAAGTTTAGGAGTCTTGTTAATTGGTTCATTCATAAATCTCCAATCATAATGTGCCCCCTGTGAGAATCCTGGTGTACTTTTAAGAATGTAACCCTCAGAGAAATATTTCCCGGGGTTTTTCTCAGCCATAGAGAATTTTAAACTATTCAAATAATGTTGATCAGTGAATGGTAATGAAGGATAGCTATCCAAGGCTTTGATTCGAGATTCCGTTATATCAACAAATTGTTCATGATTTAAATTTTTTTCAAGGGGAATTGGTGAATCTCTACTCTTGATTTTTTCCATAATTTTAGAAATCTCGTGTTTAATGTTGAGAGGTCCTGGAGGGATAGGTACTGCTCCATGCGACAACTTTTGTTTGTGTAATGGATCTCGATTCACATCAAATACTACTTCTTTCTCCTGAGGGAATAACATCACCATTCTATGAGGTGCAGGCATAAAATCGTAAAGATATGATTTGGAGATAAATGGACGTAATTCTGATTTTGTTCTACCAACAATACCGTATACATGAATACCTGTAGAAAACTTCCCCCTTTGAATTTGTTGTAAATTGGCAATGAATTCTTGATCAGTTGATTGAGCAATTCTAGCAGGAATATCTTTATCTTCAACACAATACAGAGTATGTTTAAAGATATAATTCTGAGCATTATATTTAGGATCTGGTCGTGTTTGATCTAACCATTTACAATCCTTCTTTTCTGCCGATAAGAAATGGTCATTTATAGGTGACATATCGACATAATCTGACCAATGGAAAACTGGAATTGTACTCACTCTTGTTTCTTGATTATTTATATAATGTAACAACAGACCAAATGTAAATCTGGGATCATATGGTTGAACTTCAGGAATTATATCGGGGATAATTATTGTGTTAAATTCATCACTTGGTTTGGTGGTATATGATTGCGGTCGTTGAAGTTCTGTTAATTTTACTGTTAATTGTCTATCTAGTTCTCCAGTTATAGGAAAAAGAACTGGTGGTGGTAACTGTGCTTTAGGGAATAAATCTATATGATAAAATACGACAATGTTGAAGATAATTACTATAAGAATTAAAAGTATTGTTCGAGTACGAGTTCTACTTCTGATGATATATTGATGTGAAGGTGGTGATAGTTTATATTTAGGAATTTGTTTGTTTATTGCCGTCATTGTCGTCATGATAGGAGCTTTTGTTACTTTTTTAAACACACCTTGACAGAAAGAACGGTAAATCAAAAACACTGGGAATTGAATAAATATATTTAAAAAAAAAAGAACTTAAAAAAAAACTTTTTTAATTTGTAGAAAAAATAAATAAATAAATAAAAATATAAAAATAAATATAAAAATAAAAATAAAAATAAAAAAAATGATTCGAACAATAATAAAAAATATTAATACATAATGGAAATCCTGACAAATTCCCTTGCGAAAACTGTAAATTTATTTTATTTAATTATTTTATTTAATTATTTTATTTTATCTTTTATGTCTGTCTGTCTAATTAGGTCATGGATTGTGTGATTCAATTTCTACACTTTCTTTTTTTTTTTTTTTTTGGAAAAGGGTCACACACATCTCATCTCCCTCTGCCATAATTAAGGTAATTAGTCGTCTGATGAAACAAATTTTTTTTAAGAATTACTACAACAAGCATTAACCCCTTTTTTTAGTAAAAAAGCTTGATTTTGCTCTTTCTTCTAAATACGGGATTTCACACACTACACAACACACAACCTGAGGAATTTTACTTAAGCCCTTCAACAAGGCTTTTGGTTTCAAAAAGTGTAAAAAATCACTCTCGAGCCGTAAACAAGTCTAGGTCTATTCTAGGTAATTTTTGATTCATGGCTTAATCTTTGATTTTACTTTAATCGGTAATCTCTCTACAGGTAACTATTTTAAGGGTATTTATGAAATTTCAGATCATCACGTAAATATCGACCGTCCTGTATATTACATACATTACGGGGAAACAAAGGAAGAAAGAACAGGTGGTAATATTTTTTCTCTCTCTACGGATTTATGCAATACATTTGACAAACAGAAGAGTGATTTTAAAAAAAATATTATTTAAAATATTGTTAACTTGTCAACTGAGGATAAATTAATATGTCAGTTGTTTATTGGTGACATCAAGGTGTAAACACACGTTGAATTCGTGACTGGACAAGTATTATTAATGACAAGCCTTGCCAAGTTTTTGTGTTTTGGCTTTTCTTGCGTAAGGTACAAAAAAAGAAATTATCCTCAATGTTATTGCTTGAGATAGGAACAACAAATTAGGAAAAAACGATTACGATTACTATACTTCATTGTTCATTATCAACTTTCCAAGAGTTGTAATGGAAAATTTTTTTGAAGTGTCACATAAGAAAAGACAAGAAATGCATTGAGCAAAAACAAGAAAAAAATGAAACTTGCCGTGTTCCAAGGATATGTGGTCAGACGAGAAGTTTTCCCATTGATGCAATAGTAAGATTCACTGGAGAATGAAAAAAAAAGTATTGTGTAAAACTAAAAGGCATAATTAACAGATTTGAAGTTGTTCTAGGCAAGCCAAGCCAAGCCAAGCCAAACCAAGCCAAACCAGTCTCAAATAAGAACGAAAAAAAAAAAAACTCAACCCAAACAATCAACCCCATCGTCAATTAAAACAATATGAAACTTACGGTTGCCCTAATACAATTCAACCCTATTCTTGGTAAACCTCAACAAAATATATCCAAAATAAATCAATTAGTTTCCAAAATAACTACTCCAATTGATTTACTTATACTTCCAGAACTAGCAGTAACAGGATATAATTTCTCTAGTTCAACCAACATAAAACCATATTTAGAATCATTTACCACTAAATATGGTCCTTCATTAACATTAGCGCAAGAATTAAGCCAGCGGCTAAATTGTTTTACTGTGATTGGATATCCTGAATCCAGTAATAATTTAATTTATAATAGCTGTGCGATGTTTAATCGAACCGGACAATTGATAAATAATTATCGTAAAACATTTCTTTATGAAACCGATGAGGTTTGGGGTGCCGTTGAGAATCAACCTGGTTTTAAAGCTATCGATGTTGAATTTGCACAAGATGTTACAATTAAAGTTAATTTTGGGATATGTATGGATTTAAATCCCTATCAATTTAAAGCTCCGTTTAATCTTTATGAATTTAGTTCAAGTTGTTATAATCAACAATGTCAATTAATAATATGTCCTATGGCATGGTTGCTGCCGAAATCTCCATCGATTGATAAGTCCTTACAATTAAATGATAGAATTGAATTGGCAAAAACTGTAAAGCTTCCCAATTTACCCAATCAAGAAACAATAAATTATTGGATTTTACGGTTTTTCCCATATTTATCGCATAAATATAGTTATATGCCTAAATGGTTTACTAAACCAGTTCATATATTATGTTGTAATAGAGTTGGCGTAGAAGATGATGTAATATATGGTGGAAGTAGTAGTATAATTCAATTTAATAATAATGGAGAATACAATGAAGAGGTGAATCAAAAAAATAACAGTGTTTCTGTGTTGGGAAGTTTAACGGAAATTGAAGAAGGAGTATTAGTTAAAGAGATTGATATATAATGTGTATAGAACATCTACACATATGCAGTAAATAGATAATCCATAATTTGAACCCATTAAGTCGTGTGAAACATGTAAACATCTTTCAGAGTTTACCAATCGGCATTAGCCGGAGTTACGAATTTATTCCCATTTTGTGACAACGGTATTTTTCTTAAATAATAACAAACTTACCGCGTTTCGGGGTGGGATCCCCATTGCTTAGGCTTCTTGTGATTGGCGGAAAAGGTGGGGGGGTACTCAATTTCTCCAAACTAAATAAAAATTTCCAATTCCCTATTGTTCCTAGTGAAAAAAGGGGGAAATTTTTAAAATAAATTCCAGAAGAGACAAAAATGGAAAAATCTACTTCACAATGTTAATTGTTCAGGCTAAACGTATCGATTCAGACGAACATGCAGGTTCATGTCCCTCTCTGGTGTTATGAACTGGTTACTGAGTGGGAGGAGAGTTCTTGTCAAAAAATAAACTTTTTTTTTGGATCAGAGATCTTGTGCCCCAGGATCAAGAGCGAGTATTAGTGTTGACAGGTATCGGCACAAACTGATCCCCTTTGAACGTTTGGTATGCCCCTTCCCCCTTATTAATCCCAAGCCTTGTTTCTGTCTTGTGAGAAGGTCGGGTCGTAAGATTATTTTTTTGTTTTCACTATGTTGTAAAAAAATAATTTTATTTCTTTTTTCTTTTATATAACTTCTTGTCCTATTGTGACCGTTGCGGTTCCGCGTAAGGTATAATTTGTTTTGTGTATTATTCTGATTTAGAAAATATATCTACCGCCAAACCATTCTTTTTTTTTTGGAAGACAAGAAAAAAAGAATTATCTCGAGTAAATTTATGGTGGAACAAATTTATTTATTTATTTATTTTTTTTTTTTGATAAGAAGTTTTTATGTTCGGAGACAGAAGAGTTGGAGTGTTTAGAGAAGATATAGATATTAATAGAGGTTTACAATAGAGGTTTACAATAGAGACAGTAATTACAATAGTTGACCAAACTATCAAGTTAAAAGTGTCAAATTTTATTTTAAGATTTTGGTGTATTTTTTTTAGCTTTTGGTATTCCGCTTCATCCACAGACAGACAGAATTTTTTGACACAACAACATCGAGGAATTAAAACAAGCCTCCACATATATACACCATTAACCAAACTCACATATTACATTCGTTTACAAATTTTGCATATTCATTATGAAACTACTAAGTAGGAAATTCATATTTAAAATTTCACTATTATTATTATTAACTTATACAATATGTATAACCCTTAAATCAATTACATCAAAACCTTCCATAATTCAATATAAAATCAATTTAAATCAATCAATAAAGTATAAATTTAATACGTGGTTCTACAATATATTATGTTCTAGATTAGATTTAGATAATAACGAAAAATTTAAACGACTGATGTCAACAATTAAATTGGAGAAATTAAAAAATGATTTTACCAATGAATTATGGGATATAAATGACCAACAATTACAAGATTTACCTTTACTGGTACAAATACCCAAGTATTATATCAAGGAGAAATCACTCAAACCAATTAAACAACCATTTGATCCGAGATTTACTTTAAGTGTATATTTCAAACATATGGAACTACAAGGTACAGAAAATGCATTACCGTTTCATTGGTCAGATTGGGTTGACTTGTCACGACTTGACAAGTATATTCTTGCTGAAACAAAGACTAATTTATGTCAAGAATTATTTGATATTTCGAAACAAAAGAATTTAATTGAAGGTCTGACAATTATTAATGTTAAACGATATTGTCAATTTAAACCCAAGACAAATTTAGGATTTAAAATAACTCAGTTCAGTGGTGCTCAAACAGTTAATAATCGAGAATTATTAGGTAAAGCCTATTTATATACTTCTGCACCATCACCAAGAAAATTAGTGTTTTTAACTCCACAAGGTTCATATCAATTGAATGTTCAAGATTATCAGAAAAATAATTTAAAATATTCCATTTTGGAAAATAATATGTTGAAAAATATGCTTAAATCTCAACCAACAATAACTTCATTAAATGTTGTAGAAAGTTTCCAATCAATGATTCACAAGAATAAACTTTCCAAATCAAATCAAATATTAAAAGATCCCACGATACATATCCCTGAATCTTCCTTTGATGTTAATCCTGTATCAATATTCAATGAATTAAATCGATCTCCCTATTTGACTAATATGGATAAGCATTATCTTGATTCTTTATTCTTTAGCATATCTTGTACTGATCCTCCAAAATATTTCGATGAAGCGAAATTATTAGAGAATTTCGCGGAATCTTGGTTAGGTTCTCATTATGATTGGAGATTTTTCAACGGATTAACAGTAGGTAAAGATCAACAATCGTTAGTATTACATCGATTATTGAAAAATTATTTAAATTTCACTCGATTACATGGAATTATCACCTGGATTGCTCATGGTTCTTTACTTTCATGGTATTGGAATGGAATTAGTTTCCCCTATGATACTGATATTGATGTACAAATGCCCATTGGAGAATTACACAAATTAGCACGTTTTTACAATCAAACATTAATTGTGGAAAATGTGGTTGATTCTCAAGGAGAATTTGATGGTATGGGAAGGTATTTTGTTGATGTTGGTAGTTCAATAACTCATAGGAAAAAAGGTAATGGTAATAACAATATCGATGCTCGATTTATTGATATTGATACGGGATTATATATTGATATTACTGCATTAGCCTTGACGGACACTCCTGCACCTTCAAGATATGATAATTTTATCGCTATGGATAAACAGAAATTGGCCATTGTTAAACAACTGTCACGACCAGGAGAATTAAATCATCAAGTTAAAAATGAACAATTAAAAGTTTATAATTGTCGAAATGAACATTTTACAACGTATGAAGAATTATCTCCGTTAATATTAACTTTGTTTGAAAATCAATTAAGTTATATCCCCACCAATTTCCTTATGATTTTAAATTATGAATATAATATCAATGGAGTTACGGAAAAGAATTATCGTGATTATATCTACTTGAATAATTTCCGGATGTGGTTGAAAACTCAAACCATTTTAGATTATATAAATGCCCCAAAACGTTGGATCGCTGAACATAATTCAGCATTAAATAATCAAGAAGCTTTAGTGTCGAGTGGCTTAACCAAAAGAATCGTGGGGAATATTGAATTATTACAATTGAACAAGTTAACTATTGAAGATCATATAAATCTTCTTCAAGCAAATCAAATCTTCAAGGAGTTTGAAAAAACCATGAATTTTACTAAATTTCATGAATTAGAATTAAGACTTATTTTAAAGAATCAATTTGAAGATTCAATAAAATTATTACGACAATATGAAAATGATCATAATTTAGGTAGAGCGTTACGTCCAGACTTATTTATGGATTCATTGTTTGTTGATACCAAGAAACGAGATTTTATTGATAGAATTAATAATGTGTTGGATATGCAAAAGATGTATCAAGAAACAAAAGATGTTTAGTTGTATATTTATTTAGAATAATAGTTTTGGCTGCAAAAAAAAAAATACTGTTGCAACATTTATGTATAACGAGGGAAATTTTCTTCAATTTATCTTTTCGCGTGTCTTACTATGTATATTTCTATTTCTATTAACTTACCTTTGTTTCAATAAACTCCATCTTGTATCAACTTTCCACATCCCACTCTTCAATTGGGGAATACTAACATTGGGAAATTGGATATAACTATTATGAACATTTGAAATTTGTCCAAATGCATCATAAAATCCAATAGTTGCATTAATAACACTAAATACTCCAGCAACAACAAAATATTTCTCATCATTACCCAGAAAATTACCCAATGCATTAAAAATCATCGCCATAGCAAACGTTAAAGGATTCAACATTCCTGTAACTGATCCCTTTAATGATAATGAAGTAATCATTAATTCAAATATAGCGAACCCAGTAAACATAAACCCCATAGCATTATAATACATCTCATCGTCACCATACGCCAATCTAATTCCCAGTGATGGTATATTAATTAACCCTAGTTGAATCCAAAATGCACCAATACTTGTAAAACTAGTAGCATTTAAAGTATGACCACGATACATTTCCCAAACACCACAAAAGAAATGAACAACACCACTATAGAACAAGGTTAACCCAACAGCAATATTAATGGGCATTTGTAAACATAAACATAATCCAATTACAATCCCATTGAAACCAGTAGAGAGAAGACCTAATGGTTCTGCACTGATTACTCGATCTAAGGGTGGTACGAAATCTACACAGATTAATTGTGGGATGATTTGTGATTCTGAGTCAGTGGGAATTTCTATTGTTGTTTCAATTTCATTGATGATTATTGAATCCTTGGTTTTTGTGCATCGACAACGACGATAGGGGATGGCAGTTGAGATAGCTGTATCTGCCATGATGAAACCTACAGAGAAGAGAGAGAGTCAAATATTTACTAAATGAAACATCACGTTTTATATATTAAAAATTTTTTTTCAATTTTCTGACAAATATCAAACCAATTTACGATGCGGGTTTGAGATGTAGATTTTTTGTTTGTTTGGAAATTCCCATTGTTTGTTCTCCAAAAACAATTGTAGTCAAATACGCCTCATTTTTTTGACTTCTCGTTTATTGTTAAGGTTATGGGGCACTTGCATGAGTAATTATGTTTAAAGTTTATTATTACTAAGATGGAAGGTGGTCAACTTGACTTTAAAGTCGTAGGTTGAATGATGTTACATTCAGGATATTGCAAAAAAAAAAACAAGCTTTTTTTGACATGTAATTGATGAGTAGTAATTTCCATCAATAAAAACAAGAAATATTTAAGAAATTATTTCCAAACTAATTTTAACAAACTAATGTTAGGTGGATTACTTTTATAGTTACGTCAAAAGTTAGTTTACGAATGTTTGGAAGTTTCGTAAGTCTATTGTTTATTCATTTCATACTTGACCTGCCAAAACCTTCATTCTGAACACTTTTTACTATGATGTTTGTTATTCAATATTTGCTGTCTTTTACTAATTTACTATTCTACACCATTTGCAATTCGTTTCATACTAATTGACGTTTTATTTTAAAACTATAAACAATGTAAATACTATCTAGCCTTTCCATCACCTTGCTTTGGAGGAAACCCATTCAATTCAACACCACTTATAGATTCACAAGTGCACCATTCCTCCTTGGGGAATCCATTCATAGCTTCAGGAATATGACATCCACATCCATGCCAAGTACGACCATTACAAGCGGGACAATGAACTTTCTTACACATGATTTAACACAATATATAGTATAAAGAAAAGGAGAAGAGAAATCAGGTAAAGGTGACATTTCTGGATTTTTATACTTTTCTAAAAAATTTTGCATCAACCATAAGCTTACTAATAAAAACCTATACATTTTGTGAAACTTTATCCAAGGGATATAAACAAGAGTCAAAAAAAAAATGTGTGACATCAGTACTATGCTCTTCCTGCATTATACTACATGTGTTTTTTAATAAATCATTTATATAAATAGTTAAGCCATTAAACTATACAATTGGTTTAATGTAAATATAGTACCTGTAGGATTCTGCAACATTATTTGTGTTGTGTTTTTTTTCGTATTTTTTTACGAGATATGAAAATACTTCCTACACTGTGGAAACATCAAGGAAAATTACGGAAATTACTATAAAACAATTCAATACCAACCTTTTTGTAGTTTCTTTAACTTGTGATAAATACCTTCAAAGACTATCTGTACATTTAAAATCCATAAAGCACCGCCTTTCTAAGTAACTACTGCCTTGGCTCATTTCTATTCAATAACTCCTAATAATACAAAATATACTACCCTTATTACACTATATAACAATTCTATACCATGATTTCCCATATACCCTCTATAAAATAAACCCAAACCTTAATACTCAGCACATCTTCCATCTCCTTCAAGTCTCTTTTGTCCCTGAACTACAGGTATAGGTAATGTAGGAAATTGGAAATAACTACTGGTAGTTTGAGAAAAAGCCCCAAATGCTTCATACCAACCAATAAAACAATTAATTATACTAACTATTCCGGCAGCTCGAAATATTCTAGCATCTTGACCACATAGAAACCCCGCCAGAGTTAATAATAATGAAATATCCAAGGTTAAAATAGCCATCGATAAAGTAATGTTTGATTTTAACGTACAAGTAAACATCATAAATGCAAATAATCCCCATCCTAAAATCAATAATCCCATGGCATTATTAAACATGACAATATCATCACCATAAGCATCGCGAATTCCAAATGCTGGAACAAAAGTAGCCCCAAGTTGAATCCACCAACACCCAAAACTAGTGAAAACAGTAGCACCAAATGTATTCCCCTTAATCATTTCCCAAACACCACAAAGAAATTGCACTAACCCACCATAGAAAAACATAAGTCCTACAGCAACATTAAGAAGAGTGATATTTAAAACTCCTGCCAAGTAAAACCCTGCAATAAGTCCATTGAATGAAGTAGAGATAAGTGCCACGGCGCCGGCATTGCCATATAATTGTCGTGGTTGGGGACACATATTTTGTTGTTCTATATCGATTTTATAATGACGTTCATTTCCAATTACAATGAATTCATCTTCATTGGTTATGGAACAGGTTCTATAAGGGATACTGGATGTGGATGATGATGTAGGTAGTGTTTTATCGCTTGACATATTGGCCGGTGTTTGAAAGAGCTAATCGTAATTGAAAGAATAAAACATAGTACAATATTGTGGAAAGTGGGGGGAAGATATTATTTTATAAGTATTTTTCATGACATTACTAATTTAGTAGTAAACCCTCAATTTTTCAGTTTTTCCGGTGTGCACAATTTTTTTTTGCAGCTTTGTAATGAACTTGCAATGCATTCAATTAATCCGGATCTGACTATGCTATCTACTTCTGTATTTTACGGGGTTTTTCTACAATAACAATATTTTGTTCAGATTTCAAGTTCATAATCAAGAAAAGAGAAACTTAACCTTGGAACATATTTGTAACTTCCTGGAAAGGATATCTTATCGCATTAACTTTGAAAGTTCAAAGCTGAAAAGAAAGCTAGTTGTTTACTGTAAAAATACTTGAGTTTGGGATACTGGAACTGTCTTTTTCAAACTATAAGATGAACATATTTCAACCCCATTATAGTTCTAATTTTACTGAATTATCCAAGTCAACAAGTTCAAAACTTAGTGAATAATATTGCAATAATACAACTGAAATAGATAAAACTTTGTAGAAAAGGGGTTGGTATACTATTTAGAACTTACCCACTGTTCACTTGTATCCTTGGCACTTTTCTTAATTTCAATTATTCTTGATACAAGATGAAACTATCACTTCATCCTGAATCCCCCCCCCCATATTATAAACAACTCTAGTTTCATATAGTTGATATCCCTTTCATATTGGATGTTTGAGGCGGATTCTATGCTTTTTAAGGGATGAATTTCAACCATGAAGTTATTCTTTGTTATGTATAAATAGAAACAAGAGAAAATAACGAACACAAAGACTCCAACCGATTCACCGGGTATTTTCCCGAATTATAGGGGGTTTGTTCTCGAGACAGAAGAACATGCAATTTTGTTTTAAAAATCCCATTGGTAAGGAATTTCCAAAGTTTATTTATTACACCAAACAATCAGGACCCGCCTACAAGGTCCTGTTTCATTGTAGACCATTACAAACAACCGGCACACGGCTAGATTCTTTTTCCTGGCTCCTGACTCTCTCTCTGTGTGTGTTACTATTGTGTACTCATAACCCACAAAACAATGGAAAATAGAGAAAATAGAGAAAATAGAGAAAAAAAAATAAGCCAGCAAAAAAAAAGAACAAGGGGCTAAATTCCATCTTTAGTTCCATTCTAAATCGAGAAGGAAATTGTACGTTCTGGTTACAATGTCAACACAAAAATCCCTCCTCCAAATGTGAATTCCGCCTTGGGAAATTTTTATTTCAATGATCTAGGGGTTATGAATCTCATTCAAATGGAAAAATAGATAGTAAAAGCATTATTGTATTTTTCTTGTCTCGGTGGAAATACACATTCGTGTTGCTATTTTTGGAAACATCTGTATTTTTTTAAGGAAAGAATAATAACCACTACAATTGTATGTTTATTTCTTTATTGTTTTCATATAATGGGAAAAGTAACAAGGGAATATGTGAGTGAATACTGCTGGTTTCCGTTACCTTCAGGTAACCATCTTACAACTACTTCTACCTTTCATTAATCTCTATATCTGTGTAAGAATGGCATCCTGTGACATTCTACCCGCCTTGCATAACGGTTCCAAAATCGGGTCGGTGCAACCGGCAATTAAAGTTATGTGTGCGCATGTGTGTGTTTGAATCACATGAGTGATAATGATGTGATGGCTTGCCACTCTTTTTCTCTCTCTTTTCTTTCTTTTTTTTCCATTTAGATAGCAATTTTGTCCCAATTTAGAAAGAGGTATTGGTCAACATGCAGGAATGTGCTAAATTTTGTGTTATGGGAGACAATCGCCTTACATGGAAAAATATTTTTTATTCTTTTGTTTTCTTTTTTTTCAGAAATTTGTGGAAATCTTCGCAACAATCCAAAAAAGCAAGGGTATATATTACAAACAAATCCCACTTTTTATAAAAATTTTATTTTTATTACTTTCTTTCCTCAATTCAGAAACTTTTATATACAAAATGCAATTCAAGAACGTTATCATTGCTTTAACTGCTATTACTGCTGCTTCTGCTGCCAACGCTACCAACAAGTCCAACGAAACCACCACCACCCAAGAAGCTGCCGGTGCTTTAACCAACGTTAACGTTGTTGGTGCTGCTGCCGCTGCTGCTGCTGGTATTGCTTTATTATTCTAAGTTTAACATTATAGAAAGAATATCAAATGAGAATGTTGGATAACTGGTAATGCTACTACTGTGGACTTTCAAATATCTCTTTTGAAATTTTGTTTTATTTAGAAAAAAGAAAAAAGCTGTTTTGTTATTTATATGTACTTTTGATTAATATTATTACTAATATAGTTGTTTTTTTATTGTTTAATTTGAAGAAGGGTTATTGGGATGTACCATGATTTTTTTGCGCATGGACTTCAAGGTTACTATTGCTGCAACTGGTTTACTATTTCAATAACTTTTATTTTAGTTTAGTTCTTTTTGTTTTAGGAAAATGTTAAATATACAAATTTACATATAGTATTATTACTGTAAAACTAGTCGAGTAATGTTCAGATTTAATCTAATTTTAGTTTACAATCAATCTATTCGTGTGTTGTTATCAGATTAATTAATTAAAATGTGGGTAAAAAATAAATAAAATAAAGAAAATAAAAATTAAAGGGGTTTTATTTTCCGCCTTGTCAGTAATTCAAAAAATTGTCTTTGCTGTGAAAGCTTAATCATTGGTTGTCATTGAATGTTATCTCTCGTGAAAAGAATGTTTTCAGATATTTCCAGTGTGAAACTTTGGCAATCCAGTTTGCCGAGGAACGTGGGTTATCTTTTGATAAGAAGAAAAAAATTATCTGATTTTAGATGATTTTTTGTCTAAAAATAAACAAAATAATTTCTCGACAATTGTGTTTTCCCGGTAACTATATAAATATAAATGTTTCCTCCAATCCTTTTCATTCAATTTTAAGGATTAATGTTAGAAGTATCGTTCGTATACTTGTTTATTCAATTATGCAGACACCAACTACTATCTAGAAGTGAATAACAAAAATAATGGTGAATTTCCAAGCTCAGAATTTAAGGGTTGAACTGTAAAAAAACTTGCAGCAAATTCAATAACCATTCAGAATTCACATTTATTATGAACAATAAATTCAAAAAGAAAACACGATTAATGTCAATTGCAACCCACGCCGGGAGTCGAACCCGGAATCTTTTGATTAGAAGTCAAACGCGTTAACCATTACGCTACGCAGGCATGTGATTGTTAACGAGATTTGCAGTCGTTTTCCGAGAGAACTTGATGTTGAAAGTTTCGAGGTTTCTTCTGGGGTTGTAGTGGTAATAATGAGTAGATGACGACCGTGTTTCTGCAGATCTAATGCAATTGAACGGAAATACCGTCTTAAATAGTAAAAGCTAAGCTTTATCGTTATAAACCATTGGAAACGATTTCTTCTAAAGTAGTAGCGTTTCTAAAGTAAAAGTACTACTTCTAAGGTACAAACATCACTTCAAATATGAAGTTTCATAAGATTAGGGAATGTTTCAGATGTCTCTAGTAAAACCATGGAGTATTTCTGATTTCTGATGTCAGAGTTGGATCAACTTTCGCCATTTGTAAACTAACCAGTTCAAAAACAACTTGTTAGTTCTACACTGCCAGCTCAAACATAAACATCTTTCTACTTCCAAAAACTACTGGAACAACGGGAAGTAAAGCTAAAGCAAACAGTTATTCAGACGCGACAAAACATATAAATCAGTGAAATTATGTAGCTTCCAAAACTAATTTTCTGCAATTCCATTCACTTAGTCAACTCTTATATATACCACCCATTGTTGATTTTCTCTGTATAGAGATGAACCACCACTTGATACGGCTGCAAAATCTCAACGGGTTTATTGATTCGGTAAAAAGAAACTAGTTAAGCCGACAACCAAGAAAAAGAATCAGGTGCACTTTGAAACTTTTCCCAATTAGGAAATTCTTCTTTGTTCACAAGTTTTGTCTTCACATGTCAAGACATATTAAATAATTTCAAACCTGTCACATAAAAGTTTAATACTCAACTCTCAACTACAATGTCAAATATCAAGTCAGAATCACCATCACCACCAATGAAGACAACCAAGAAAGTCAAATCCGCCAAATCCTCGGTATTATCCGAAGAACAAAAGAAAGTAAGTAGAGGCGAGAGAAAAATACAACATGAACTTGTACTAACAATACCCTAGGCCCATCACATAGCATCCGAGCAAAAGAGGAGAGAGAATATTCGTGCTGAATTCGATAAGATTGTATCACTCACTCCGACATTAACTGAACTGGAAAATAGATCAGAATTGAATATATTGACAAAGAGTGCTGATTATATAGATGAATTAAGAGACGAAAATGCCAAGTTGGTTGATGTTTGTCGAATGAAAGGAATAATGGTTCCTCCAGAACTAGTTTATAATGGTCCTCAAAATGATGGAAGTGATATCGGAACGTAAAAAAAACATATTAGATTTATGACACTTTGTATATTATTATGTAATGAATATTATTTAATTCTCAATTTTCCATATTATACCAAACAAAAATGATTTACCTTTGTTGTTGAAGACATTTTTAACAGGGATGAACTCACAATTGGATCTGTTGGAGGCTGAGAATATTTGTATGAAATTCTTGCCCTTGTTTATATCAATAACCTTTTCAACCAATTCTTTACTCGAAGTGAAAAGAATTGCAAGTTGAATGTCATTCTTGCCTATAGTACAGATATTGTAATCTTCAAATTCAGTAAAAAGCGAAGCATATTGGGATTCTATACTATCTTCTTCATCAGAATCATCGTACATACCAACAACATTTTCAAAACTATAGCCACCCCATTCTACATTAGCACCTCTTGGTAATGCATCAACATGTACTATTACCAAACTCTTCTTGCTTATGGGCGTTTGTTCACAGGTATCAATAAATTCATTCCAACATGAACTAACAACAGGGATAGACAGGGTATCAGTAACAAAACAAATTACCAGAGCTAACTTCTTTACATTGATCAAATTTTTAACTCTAAACAAATGCTGTAATGATAATACTGAATTGAATTGGATGCTTGCTGTCGACAACTCCATTGATGAAGGAACTAAAGGTATCTGTCCTGATAAACTTGCCAATTTGTAATGTTCTTGATTATCGACAATACTTTGGGAATATGGTCCGATATTTTGTGGCCCCCAATATGATCTTGAACGAATATGTATTCCTGTTTTGGGATGGATTTTCTTTAATGCAGTACATGATAATTGTATATCACTATTGATTTTAGTTTGTATACAAATTCGAGAAGGTGGGAGATAAATATTGTGGAAATTTTCACCATATACTTTATTGATTTCTCCAAATTTTGACATATCAGATAATAATAGTGTAATCAGTTGTACATCATTCAATGTTAATGCATGTTCTGAAAGAATAGTTTTCAATTGTAGGAAAATATCCGATGCTTGAGTGTCCAATTGTTGTTTATTTGAAGTAAGATTTGACACATATAACTTTGTTTGAGTGTTGACAACTGTGACCCGAGGTACTTGATTATTTCTACATTCCAATGAAAGATTTGAAATATCCACTATAGATTCAGGCAACAGTGTTAAAACGTCCTGAAATTCTTTTTCTAAAACTGGTGGCAGTTTAACAAGATCAAACTCTTCCACTTGTTTACTCACTAACTTTACTTTCACTTTCAAATAAAACACATCATCATTTGGATTACCCACAATTTCTTGGTTAACAATTTCAAGTTTGTTTTTGAAAAATGGACAATCCAAAACAATAGTTTCAAATTCTCCACCTTCTCCACAAATATTAACATCATACATTTGATTTAATTTATACAATGTTGGATACAATTCAGTAATACTTTTCCCAAGATGACGTTGATTCAATCCGATTGCTGCAACTTTAATTATTCTTGCATCCATTTGAGCAGCACACATTTCCTTCATCAATTCATCTTGTCCTCGTTGCCAGAGATATGTCAATGAAGTCAAGTTTAATCTTTCACATACATTTTCTACTCTTGTCCTTTGGTAGTGAGAAAGAATAGCTCCGCAACTAACACCTTGAATCTCGGGATGTTGTTCCTTTATTCTTGACAATAATAGATACAAGTCTTCAATTTCATCATTTTTCGTAGGAGAATATTCCAAGTTTTGATTAGAAGAATTTCCAATGATAGCTTGTCTATATAAAGGCACATCTAAGCATTCACTATAATACTCTATAATATCATGTCCTACAGTTTGGAACATAAAGGAATCTATTTCATGTTGATCTGGTTTTTCCGGGTGAAGATTCCCCAAGGCAACTAGTTCATGACCTTGAGATAAACAGTGGTATATATTAAAGAAGGAATCTTTCCCTCCTGATATCAATGCCACGAACTTCATCAATGTAAGTGTATCTCTTCGAGAATCATAGATGTAGGTATAAACTGTAATTTGTATAACCTGCAAAGTACAAAATTTACGCAGAGATGATCTTGTACAAGTAATTCTCAGACTTTGGGTGGATTATTTCTTCTGCACAGGAACAGTTTTTTTTTTCACTTCTCATTCTAAACTATTTAATCAAAAAAAATTTTTCACAACTATTTTTATTCTACTCTTCTTTTCTTTTCTTCACCAAAAGTATCAAGTCAATATGCCTCGTATGTACCAATTAACTATACTAATGCTTAAACAGTTAACCTTCAATATAAACGATTTCAAAGCCTTTTGTGCTAAACTGGATCGTTGAGGTTCGGGTCCTCCTTTTAAAGCTTTTCTTGTGAATGCTTTTCAAGATTTAAAACATCTATGTAACTGAATTCCCGACACTTCAGTTACAAGCATTGCGATTTGCGATGTGATCATTGACATAGTCATACGTTATTGAATCCGTTTGACGTGTATGGCGTTGATATGCGTTGTTAACAGTATGTCCATGTCAGTTTATGGTCCCTCGTTTCGTAATGAGTTTTAAATTTTGTAAATGCATCTCTTCAAGCTTTGACCCTTTTGTTTCAGCCATTTTTATCGAACTATGTTCTAACATTCAACTAGGTGCTCCTAGAACCTACTCCAAGACTTACACTGTCCCAAAGAGACCTTACGAATCTGCTCGTTTGGATGCTGAATTAAAGTTAGCCGGTGAATACGGTTTAAAAAACAAGAGAGAAATCTACAGAATTGGTTACCAATTATCTAAGATTAGAAGAGCTGCTCGTGATTTATTAACCAGAGATGAAAAGGACCCAAAGAGATTATTCGAAGGTAATGCTTTAATTAGAAGATTGGTTAGAGTTGGTGTTTTATCTGAAGACAAGATGAAATTAGATTATGTCTTGGCTTTAAGAATTGAAGATTTCTTGGAAAGAAGATTACAAACTCAAGTTTTCAAGTTAGGTTTAGCCAGATCTATTCACCATGCTAGAGTTTTAATCTCCCAAAGACACATTGCTGTTGGTAAGCAAATTGTCAACATCCCATCTTTCATGGTTAGATTAGACTCTCAAAAGCACATTGACTTTGCTCACAACTCTCCATACGGTGGTGGTAGAGCCGGTAGAGTTAAGAGAAAGAACCAAGGTAAGGGTGAAGAAGCTGCTGAAGATGAAGAATAAATGTGTTGATTTAATCTAGTTTAGCATCTAATTTAATAAATTGGTTATATTTCCAAATAAGTTTTTAGTTCTTTTATGTAGTGTAATTTTAATGGTTTTTTGATTGTAATAGTGATCTGTAGGTGATTATGTTGCAAAATCAATTCCAAAAGTTAAATCACATCACGTGAAAATATATCCTTTAGGGCTACTACCCTAAAGAGTGCATATGGAGAATTCTTTTTTTTTTTGTGCACTAAGAAACAAAAAAAAAAAACTATTGAAAAATTTGGTTAGAGACAGTTTCGCACCAATGCCAATACTATGGTGTAGGAAAAAATATATTAAAATTTTCTTTCTTGAAAAAGGTCTTTTGATAGTTTAGCAATATAATCGAAAATGGGTAAATCGTATGTGACAACGTGATACAAGAGACTATGTGATGATAATGGAAATATGAGTGATGTATGGAAGAAGAGGAGAGGAGAGGAGATACAAGATATAATGAACTGTTGTAACGATGAAATATATCATATAACATCATGTAAGGACAGACTATCTCCAATTATTGAATAACAAACCCTACTCGCAGGGATACAAGGTTTAGTTACCACCAACAAGTCAAGATCAACTTCATATCACAATCCATCACTCTATATTTTAATTCACAATCACCACTAAAACAACTTACTAACATCTTTCTAGTCGTGGTTACAGATCTGGTACTCGTTACGCTTTCCAACGTGACTTTAAGAAACATGGAACTATTCCATTATCCACCTACTTGAAGATCTACAAGGTCGGAGATATTGTTGATATCAAAGCCAACGGTTCTATCCAAAAAGGTATGCCACACAAGTACTACCACGGTAAGACTGGTATTGTTTACAATGTCACCAAGTCTTCTGTTGGTGTTATAATCAACAAGGTTGTTGGTAACAGATACCTTGAAAAGAGAGTTAACTTGAGAGTTGAACACGTTAAGCACTCTGCTTGTCGTCAAGAATTCTTAAACAGAGTTAAGTCCAATGCTGCTGCTAAGGCTGAAGCTAAGGCCAAGGGTGAACAAGTCAACTTAAAGAGACAACCAGCTAAACCAAGAGGTGCTAGAGTTATCTCTACTGAAGGTAACGTTCCTCAAACCTTAGCCCCAGTTCCTTACGAAACTTTCATTTAATTGGTTTTTCACTATTTCCCCTTTCATTTATATCTTTTTTTAAAAGATTATTAAAAAATTATATAAATTAATGCACATATAAAAAGATAAACTTAGTACTTGTAAAATCATTTAATGATGTATATTTCATCACGTGTAAGATCTTTGTATTTTTATTTTTGTTGAGGGAAAAAAAAGAAAGCCACCTGTTTATTATAGCTCCACATAAACTAAACAGTCCCTCTTCAAATGTCATCACAAGAGGATAAACCTATACCTGATGATACAGTCACCCCCAAATCATCCAATGTTTTTGGAAATGCATTACAAACTTGGGTTGAAATCGATTTACCTTCACTACAAAAGAAATTGGATGATCAAGGTTTGCATTTAAAAGAAGAACAAAAGAATTCATTGTTAAGCAGAAAGAATTTGGCAGCAAAGACAAAAGAGTTTAGGAAACTAGATGACACTGATAAATTACAAGAATTCAAAAGTTTATTGAAATTATATCAAAATGAAATTGACAATTTAACTAGCAAAAATAAAACCGTAGAGAATTATTTCTTTGGAATATATAGATTATTAGCAGAAGCTCCTGATCCAAGACCATTATTGGAGATGTCATTAGACTCGGTATTAGAATCAAAGGAAACTACAAATCTTAGACAACAAGTAGATAAACTTAATAATGAATTAGCAAGAAAGGCAGATTATGATCAATTAAAACAGAGGCTATTACAAAATGAACAAAAAGCAGCTGAAACACTTAGCTCAAGATTACAAGCTAAAGAGGATGAATTTAAATCTTTAATTGATGAAAAACAATCCAATTGGTTGGAAAAGGAAAAACAATTACAAAGTCAAATCAAGAAAGCCCAGAAACAAATTGAAGAATTAAGAACATCAAATGAAGTAGCAGAAAGACAATTGGACAACAAGCATAAACATGATCTAGTATCAGTATCCTCATCAGCTTCAATCCTAGCAGAATTGGATATTGTATCTCGAGATGCAAATTCTTCTAAACAAAGGATTTTTGAATTAGAAAAGAGAAATGAAGAATTACGTCGAGAATTATCTAAATCCAAGAATGATCTTGAAATAAATAGCATTAAAGATGAATATCAAAAGAAATTTTCTGAAATAGAAGGAGAAAATGCTTTGTTATTAGCAAATCTCGATCAAACAAGAAGAAAATTAACCGATATTACAAAAGAACATAATTCCAAAGTTGAAGCCAATAATCGAGAAATTTCTCGAATGAATCAAGAAATTAAAACTTTAAAGACCAAGTTGGAACAATCTTCAGATTATGAAGAAATCAAACATGAATTACAATTATTAAAGCAAATTGAATTTGGCTATGAAGATGTTCTGAAGAATGAACTGAATGATATTGACTCAATTCTTGTAGAAAGAAACAAAGTCCTTACACAGGAATTAGCTGAACATAGATCACAGCATAATGATTTACTTGCAAAAATACAAGAATTAGAAACTAATTTACAAGCATCAACTCAAGAATTAAGACAAGTTCACACATTAAATCAAAAATTAGAAAATGATTTGGCAGCATTCCAAGATGTAGCAAATACATCCAATTTTAACGACAATGCTAGTTTAATATCGGGATTTTCAAGAGTGACAAGACCCATTGGTAGGAATGGGAGTATAACCAACCAAGGAAACTTGCGTCCACCAGAAGATGCATCAATACTTCCTATAATCACCAAACAAAGAGATAGATTCAGAGAAAGGAATAATGAATTAGAAGAAGAACTTAAAAAGCAACATGGATTAGTCAATGATTTAAAGAGACAAGTGAATAGTTTGAAAAAAGATAATGAAGAATTGTATGAACGAACAAGATATTTAGCTTCATTTAATAATAATCAAAAACCTCAGAAAAATGATCTGATTAGGAAATATTTCAATCCCAAACCAAATGTAGATTTGGAAAATAATCAATATCAACAATTATATGAATCTAAATTACATCCAATTGAAAGATTTAGAATACGTGAACAAGAAAGAATTAGTTCAAGATTACCTCCATTGGAACGATTATTTGTATCTTTAACTCGAGCTATTTTAGCCACGAGAACAACACGTATGTTGTTTATGGCATATTGCCTTGGATTACATATTGTTGTTATGTGTATTACCATATATGCCATGAATTTAAATGCAGCCATGATACCTGAAGTTGGAATGAATAGTAGTACTGGAGGAATGGCAACCAATCAAGCTGGTTCACCTGATGCCATTCAACAAGTTGTCGCTCCACAACCGTAATTAGTTTAATATATTTGCTCAAGTAGACACATGAGCATTATAAATCACTGTAAACAGGACTTGTGCCTTGACAGCAGTTTCTCACGTGATTTCGATTATATTTTATTTTTTTTCCCAGTTATATTAAAAATGACCCCTTTTGCTCCTTTATTGTTTCGCCCTTATTTTTGCCATCTTTTGTTGCTCCTTTGTATGAAATGCATCCTTTTTTATTCAAATTATTAATACTTATTGGTCTTTATTTTCTTTATAAACATACAATTTCCACATCAACAGTAACTGATATGTCAAAACAAGAAAAAGAAGATCTTGATAATTTCGATCCTGATAGTTTAATTATCAATATGGGAGGGAAACTGGTACCATTTACCAAGATTAATAAACCACATCATGTAGTACTTGAACCAAAATACCACAAACCTAATATCAACCCAGAATCATTTCCTGACATTGAACCTGAAGCTAAACAAAGAGAAGAAGAATTGGCTAGTAAACATAGTCATATTTTAGATCCTTCTATTCATAAACAACAAGTTGACCCAGATACATTCCCGGATATTGAAGAAGAGGCCAAGTTAAGAGAAGAGAAATTGGAAGCTTCTCGTAAGAAGAATGATTAAGTTTTAACATTTTAGCTTTATATATTTAATTGTATATATGTTAAGTTTGGTATGGATTAGTGTTTGAAATTTCTTTCTCTAGGCGTATTGTAGTACAGTTGCAAAGAAAAAAAAACGAGTCGCTGTCACATAGTAATGTCTCCCAGGACATTACGTTGAAAAATAAATTATATACGACAATTGGATTGGTCTTAGGAAAATTGGGGATATCGGAAATATGCCTCTAATGAAGAGAAATTATGACTAATAGTTGGTTTAAGGAAAATTTCTTAGAGGTTTAGATATCAGGCAATCCTTTAAATTATGTAAATTGTATAGAAGTAATTAGTCGTGTACTCAACAGAAAAAAAGTTTACAACTTATTAAACGACAATTACGTATCACAAATCATTTCACGTATTATCAGAGAATTATAGTCAATAGACACTTTAAATCATGATTGGTCTTCCTAGAAGATTAATACGAGTGTTTAGCTATTTTATATTCTTTGTGTTATTTTCACTCATACTTTTATTATTTGCCAATAAACATGAACTTATTGAATTGGAAAAAATTCTTCCCTTAGTAAGTGAAGCACCAGCATATTTCCAACCACCTTCAGATCTGTTTATAATTGATATTGCCATTACCAACTGTTTATCAATTAATAAGAATAATGAATATTGTGGGATACCTGAATCACTGGCTGGTGTATTGGGTGAACTTGGTAAGATGGGAGGTTGGAGAAAAGTTAATAAAGATATAGGACTCGGAAAGTCTTGGATCAAGAAACAATTCTTTTCCTATAAAGAATTAAAACATCGTTCATTGAGTCAATTTTTAAAAGAAACTGGTGAGAAAGATGAAGTAATTGTTGATATCGCTGTTGCTAATCCAAGTGTTGATTCTAAAATTAAAGGAAATGGGAAATCAAAATTACCTAAATATCTTATTGAGAATTTTGACAAAACAGTAGTTTATAATGATGAAACTCATGCTAATTTGGTAGGGGGAAAGACTGATGATGTTGGGAAGAAATTGGCTGAAAAAATTGAACAGGGAGAAAAGTTAGAAAAAGAAAGAAAAGGCAGCAAGGATGCTAGTAGCGAAGAGGAGAGAAAGCAACAGGAGTCTAAACTTGAAAAAGTACAAGAATCTAAAGAAGAAGAAGAGGAGATTTCTAAGGAGAAAGAAAAGGATGCTGAACAATTAAAAGGCAAAGAGAATGAGTCTCAAGAAGATAAATCAGAGAAGCAGAAGGAAGCCGAGAAGTTAACATCCAATGAAAAACAATCCAAAGATGACAATTTAGACAAACAGAAAGAAGCAGAAATATTGAAAGATAGCTCAGTTAAAGATTTTGAAGAAGATATCAAACCTCAGGTGCCAGATGATTCAGAAAAAGCATCTAATAAAGTCAAAAGAGAGGTGGTTGAAGATATACTGAAACACGATAGAATCCCAACTCAACAAGATTTGGAAAAACATGGTTGGAGATATAAATCCAATGGAATATGGCTCAAATATGCCTCCCATCAAGATAAAGGTGCCATTACCGGGATTGATCTTTTATTTGGTCCAGATGCAGTTGATCCAAGACCCAATTGGAACCTTATCTCCAATCCACTATCCGATACATTGAGTCCTGGTGGTGTACCAGTCTTTTTAACATATCGTAGAGGTCCAAAGCTTGAGTACAAGAAGGAATACAAAGTATCCCTTAAAATGAATGAAAAAGATAAATACAAGATCCTTCAAGTTGCTGACTTGCATTTTTCTACAGGATATGGGAAATGTCGTGATCCTGTTCCTGCCCTGTCTTCGAAGGAATGTCGGGCAGATCAAAGAACATTGAAATTTTTAGAAACTGTTCTTGATATTGAAAAACCAGATTTTGTGGTATTAACTGGAGATCAAGTATTTGGAGATTCAGCTCCTGATGCTGAATCAGCAGTGTTCAAAGCATTGAATCCATTCATCAAAAGAAAAATTCCATTTGCTGTTACCATGGGGAATCATGACGATGAAGGGTCCTTGAGTAGAGAGGAAATGATGAGAGTAAGTGTCGACTTGCCATATTCACAAGCTGCCGTTGGTCCGTCTGAAGTTGATGGAATTGGAAATTATGTGGTTACTATATCAAAAAGTTCATCTAAAAGTTCCACGGCATTATCATTATACTTTTTAGATTCTCATAAATATTCCACCAATCCCAAGGTTACTCCTGGTTATGATTGGATTAAAGAAAATCAATTGACATATATTGAACAAGAATATGCCAGTTTGAAGGATTCATATACCAAAACCCATATGGCCATGGCATTCTTCCATATTCCATTACCAGAATATAGAAATTTAGAACAACCACATGTTGGCGAGAATCGTGAGGCAGTTACTGCCCCTCAATATAATTCTGGGGCCAGGAAAATTCTTGGAGATTTAGGAATTAAAGTTGTAAGTGTAGGACATGATCATTGTAATGATTATTGTTTATTGGATACTCATAAAGAAGAAAAAGAGAATAAAATGTGGTTATGTTATGGAGGTGGATCAGGTGAAGGTGGATATGGTGGATATGGTGGGTTTATTAGACGGTTGAGAGTTTATGAATTAGATTCAGCTAAGGGAGAGATCAAGAGTTGGAAAAGGACCGAAGACAATCCAAATTCTATACTTGATGAACAAACTTTAGTTAGTGGAGGTGAAGTAGTTAATAATTAGTATATTTAATATATGAATGTATGTAAACTCTTGTAGCATGTGGATCAGGAATATGAAAAATAGCTTTTTGTACTGAAGTAACTCGGGTAAAAAAGTTAACGGAATTCTCAGTAAATCATCAATAACAAATAGATTCCCAAAAGTAATCTTCAGCATGGTGTCAACCATCGACAATGAATGGATAATCACCTTTATACGGGAGTATTTACTTCGTCTTCCCGAGGATGTATTAATCCAGATATTTAATAACCTTACAAATGACCACCTCATAGATTTCTTTTGGTATTTTGAAAACATTAAGCATTTACTTATTCGACATTATTATTCACGTCATTTATATTTAAAACTTCTGGATTTTCATACAAATGATAGACCTTGCTGGGATTGTGATATTGAATATGACGAATTTGTTACATTTTCTGGGGAACAACACGTTACCCGAGGTATGTCTATTTTACCTGAAGTTTCTCCCCAAAAAGTAGCCCTTTCTGGTGATAACTTCCAGGAAGTGAAAAGTATATTGAAACAGGAATGTATTAGACAAGTACCCGAATTGGAAATTAAAATTGGAGATTATCAACTTACAACTGAAGAATTTTACGATTTGATTTCATTATCAAATTTAACTACATTACACTTATTAAATATGGATATCAGTTGCATTGAACCTCGATCAAAAGATGATTTTGTTTTGCATTCACATCCTAAACTTACCGAAATTGTTTGTCTACCGTTTCGGGGAGTAAACAATTGGCTGGAGATTCAATTTCCTCAAACATTGACGAGTCTTTCTTTGTCGTATAATCCCGTCTTTGATTCATCTACTTTAGTCATACCTCAACTGCTCCAACGGCTTGATATCCATGGCTGTAATATTTTATTTTCAGAATTACAAGATAAATTACCTTCCAGTCTCACTGAACTACTGTTGGTTTTAGATTGTCTAAAAGAAATATCAGTTGATAAATTACCAATTGGGTTACGTAAATTGAATCTATCGTCCAATAGTCTTTCAAGCATAACTTGTAAAGCTAGAGCTTGGCCACCTAATTTAAATGAAATAAATTTGGGAAACAATATGTTGAGTGATGATGTTATAGTCAATATAAATTGGCCTGAGAGTTTAACTAATTTAGATATTAGTTATAATCAAATGTCTCGAATTGAAAGTTTAATATTAAGGCCTAGTCTACAAATGTTGGATGTTTCCGGTAATCCATTTATATGGGACAATGACCAAGGTTTTACACTTCCTGGTAATTTGAAAACTTTATATATATCAGAATGTCAATTGCAAGAGTTACAATACATAAGATTCCCCGAATCACTTGAGAAGTTAGAAATGGAAGAAAATGACATTACTGATATATTATCTTATCCTGATTGGGGTAAACTTGTGAATTTACGGAGATTAAATCTTTCATACAATCTAATCTCTAATTTTGATAATTGGACGATTCCTCCTAATGTAATTGAATTAGCATTAAGAGATAACCCAATTAAAGAGTTGTCACATTTCCCTTTATTTACTCCCGACAGCAATTCTTGTGTTGTTCAGTTAGATTTGTCATATTGCTTATTAACCACTTTAGACATAAATTATATTCCACCCAGTTTAAAATGGTTAGATCTCAGTAGTAATAAGTTTTCAGCAACATCTGTATTTCCTAATGTATTAAAACAATTGAATTATTTAAATTTATCATGTGACAATTTAGCTTCTATTGTATTTGATGATGAAGAACAACCTTAAAGTTGTTTGCACATTTTAAATCTCACTGGGAACTCCATCCTTGGAGACGATCCAAGTCCCGAGAGTGTCAATGAGTTTTATGATCTTTTAGAAAAGAATTTGGAGAAACATAAGCATAGAAATGAGAATATTGGTAGTTTACATATTCTTGAATGATGAATATCTCTTGTATATATAGTCCTATCTAATTTCTATGACACTTCTTTTGCAATATATGAAATGGAAAAGCCGCACTGATTTGAGAATACTCTTAACCGCTGTACATATTTGAACGAGAATTTACTTCATTTGAAATAAGATGTTTTATTGATGTTTATTGGTATACTAAATTCAGGCTTAACATGACATCAACCAATGAATGGATAGCCACTTTCATACAAGAGTATTTACCTCGTTTTCCTGACGATATACTAACTGAGATATTTAATGAACTAACATTTGAACATCTCCTTGATTTCTTTTGGTATTTTGATAACATCAAGAAATTCCTTATTCAACATTATTATTCCCGGAAGGTTTGTCTCCTATTTCTGGATAGACTTCCATCCGAAAGACCTATTGGGATTGATAGTGATCGGGAGCTGGATAAATTGGTTACATTTTCAGGAGAACGACACATTGCTCGAGGAATTAAGATTATAACCAAGGTTATTCCCAAGAAACTAGTTATTGTTAGTGGTGATTTTAATAGAGTGAAAAGTGTATTGGAATTAGCATGTATTGAAGACATTCCTGAAATTGAAATCATAATCGAGAGGGATGAACTTTCAAGTAATGAGTTCTACAATTTGATTTCACTACAAAATTTAACGAAATTACACTTATTGAATATGGATATCAGTTGCATTATCCCTAGGACAAACGACGATCGTCTAGCCTTACTTAACCATGGGAAACTTACTGAGATTTCTTGGTTACGAGTTCGTGGAGTGAGAAATTGGCTGGAGATTCAATTTCCTCGAGTATTGAAAAGTCTTGCCTTGTGGAAAAATGATGATGATGAAACTGGTTCATCTACATTGATGATACCCAAACTGGTAGAACATCTTGATCTCCGAGATTTTAATATTTCATTTAAAGAATTACGTCACAGATTACCTCATTTAACCGTGCTACGGTTAATTTCATATCCATTGGACACCCTTATAGTCGATGAACTACCAGCTGGATTACTTAAATTGAATGTATTGTCAGATATTGTTGCAAACATACGGGGGGAAATGTGGCCTGTAAATCTACATGAAATCTCCTTGTGTTGTCCTAAACTAGGCGAGGATGAATTAGCTTTTGCCAAGGTTATAGGATGGCCAGAAGGATTAACCAGTTTAGACATTAGTTGTAATGAGATATCAGGAATGGATACTTTAAAATTACTACCACATAGCTTGAAAATGTTAGATATTTCCAATAATTCATTTACATGGCGCAATGACCAAGTTTTTGAATTCCCGAACAACTTGAAATATTTAAATATGTCACGATGTCAATTTCAAGATTTCAAGTATATCAAATTCCCAACATCACTTGAGATGTTAGATTTAGATGGAAATTTAATTTGCAATGTATTATCTTATGATTGGAGTACTCTTGTGAATTTACGTATATTAGACATTTCCCGTAACTCAATTTCAAGTGTTGATAATTGGGTAATTCCTTGTAACGTTATTAAGTTATATTTAGGAGGAAATTCAATCCATGAATTAACCCCAAGATTTCCTTTGTTTAATAAGAATTATAATTTCCATATTTTTGAATTAGATTTGAAATATTGCAACTTAAACACTTTGGAAATAGATTATATTCCACCCAGTTTAAAACAATTAGATCTTAGTCGTAACAAGTTTCCAGAAACATTTATATTTCCTTTTGTTTTCAAACAATTGATTCATTTAGATTTATCAGCTAATAATTTAGCTTCCATTGTGTTTGATGATAAAGACAATACCCAAAGTTGTTTACATGTTTTGGATCTTTGGGGAAATGATATGCTTAGAGGCAAAAAAAATGACAAAAGAATCAATGGATTCTATGATACTTTGGAAAACCGTTTAGGAAAAGTTAAAAATCGAAATGAGAATATTAATCGAGTACTTGTTTTTGAACGATGCCACACTCTCTACCCTATTGACGTGAAAAGATTTTATGCGAAATGCACGTGTATATTTTAGTTTGGTTAAATTGCTATCAGGTTGTAAATTTCCATTGTCGGAAGAAACAACTAAAACTATTATTTTCAATTTATATAGTCTTGTTTTTGTATTTGTTTTTTGCAATTTAAAGAAAATGTCGCAAGTAGTTTGGATTAGGAATATTTTTTCGTTAAGCGAGAATGCGCATATATTGGTGAAACTTGAACAATAAATTCTTCGTGTCTTTATACAAGCAGTTAACCAAAAACCCACCATGTCAGAAAGTATCGAGGAAGTCGATACAAAGCAGCCAGATCCCGTGAATGATTCCAAGGAATTGAAACAATGGTTGACGCAATCTAACTGTCAACACTATTATTCTAAGTTTGTAGATAATGGAATAACCATGGATTTATTACCTGAACTAGACACAGAAGCGTTGAAAGAAATAGGAATAACTAAACTTGGTGATCGCTTAAGACTTGAGTTGTCGATTTCTAATATGAAACAAGAGAAATTACAAGAATTAATCTCTATTGATGAAGTATTGGATATTCTTACCAAGACTTCTGTGTTAACTCCTGTCAGTGCTACAGAAAATACTGAAGCAACGTTACTTCAAGCTGACACTAGCACCAGTAAGGACACGAGTAAGAACATTACGTTTATTTTACAAGATGGTTCACTTAAACGTGTTAATGTCAGTGGTTGTTTCAATGCCCAATCTATCAAAAGAAAAGTGTTGAAGAAACTTGGATTTAAACTGCAAGAAGCACAGTTTGATACGTATATTCATAGTACCAATCAGGAAGGAGAACCTAGTTTAACTTTCCTCTTTGATGTTGAATTAATAACCATATGTTATTCTCCTGAAAGATTAGAAAAACATCGAATAATGTTTGTTCCTAAGAATGATTACCCTACAGAAGCAGCTATTGAAACGTCGAAAAAGATTATGCATAAATTTGCTTCAAGAACCAAGGAAAATATTAAAAAGGCCAGAAATCAACGATCAACAATGAGGAATTTCTTTGGACAACGTCCACCCAGTGAATTAATCTCATCAAATTTAGCTGAATACTTTCCTGAAGCGAGAAAGAAAGATTTGGAACAAACCGTTCGTAATTCAGTAAGACATAGTGTTCGATTATCTAAACGATTCAATATTCCTGCTGGGGCATTTCTGTCGAGTTCAGTATTTGGTAAACGAGCTTCGGTATTGAGTACTGCGACAAACCCGGCACGAGCTGTTTCTATATCATCAGCAGAAACTGGCAATAATTGTGGGTTAAGACGAGGTCAAAGAACAGTAGGTGATGTTATGATGAATAATATTAGTGCTATTGATGAAGCAGTAAACTCGACAGATACATTCCCACCACCACCTCATCCCAATCAATTTATTGATGCAAGATCAATTGCTTCATCAATGAAAAGTCAAGGTAGAAATGCTCTTCATCGTATATCTATGATTAGTAATTTCCAAGATGCCGTACCCGCTAGTCGACTTTCCACAATTGAATTGGTCGATTCAGATGATGAAGACGAAGAAGATGATGGGTATGATGAATTTGGTAATGATGGTATGTTGCATACTTTTGATGTGCCTAAAAATTGGGTCAAGGGGGCCAGAATTGGGTCAGGTAGTTTCGGAACAGTTTATTTAGGTATGAATCCTCATACTGGGGAATTGATGGCGGTGAAGCAAATTCCCTTACCTACCGAGAAAAATCGTCACAATGCAGATATTGAACGCTCAATGATGGAACAACAACGGGAAATGATTTTGTTGAAAGAATTAGATCATGAAAATATTGTCAGATATTTTGGATCAACTACTGATGAAAATTTTTTGAATATTTTCTTAGAATATGTTCCTGGAGGCTCAGTACAAATGATGTTGAATTCATATGGACCATTTGAAGAACCCTTGATTAGAAATTTCATTAGACAGGTTTTAATTGGGTTAAATTATTTACATGGAGAAGATATTATTCATCGAGATATTAAAGGCGCTAATATTCTTATTGATATTAAAGGAACAGTTAAAATTGGTGATTTTGGAATCTCTCGAAAAGTAAGTAGTATTGATGAAGAAGATGAAATATTCAAGAAAACTGGTAGAAGAGCTTCATTACAAGGATCAGTATTTTGGATGGCTCCTGAAGTTGTTAAACAAACAGTGTACACTAAAAAGGCCGACATTTGGTCCGTTGGTTGTTTAATTGTGGAAATGTTTACTGGGAGACATCCATTTCCTGATTTAAGTCAAATGCAAGCATTATTTAGAATTGGGTCGCATATTGCTCCAACAATCCCTGAATGGTGTACACAAGAAGCTAAAGATTTCTTGACTGAAACATTTGAATTAAATTATGAAATGAGACCTGATGCTATTGACTTATTAGGTGCGACATTTTTGAATCCATTGATTATGTCGAAACAATAGAACATCAGTAATTTTAGATAGCAAAGTTAAAGTTGAACAGTATACAGGAATATATAGATGTTATTTATTTTATTATTTTTTTTCCTATTGATGTAATTGTTGTAATGATATTGTTTTGTAAAAGAAACGAATGGCTTTTTTTAAAAGAAGGTTATATCCGAACATAACCGATAATAACCGATGAATACAGCTGAATCGCCATATCAAAGAAGAAGAAAAACAAAAGTCACAACCTCCCACATAGGAATGACGACATTAAACTTTTAAATTTAAACTTTTTTTTGGAATGACGAATTTTATGCACAACACACTTCAACGCAAGATGTTTATAAGCTTATCTCTTAGTTAAGAGCTCTGACATTTCTTTTTTGATCTTCCTAATTTGGGGAAAGTGGGTTTTTTTAAGGTTTCCCCTGAAGGTTTGGAGTAGAAATGACTTGAGTATGATATTTATTATTTATTTTTTATTTTTTTTGTTTGTTTCACTTTGTATAGGGACTAAAATATAAAAGCCCTTCAATTGTGCAAATTGACTCTGTTACGATCATTGTGTAAAGCCCTACCTAATTTGCATGTAGCATTAAACGCCGATGTAACTTTTTTTGTTTCAAATAATTTACTCACAAACTTCACTTGTTTAATACAATTTCAAAGAATTCTGATTCAAACAAAAAAAATAGAATTTCAATAAACCCCCCGCTTTCTCTCTGCCCAGCCCAACACAAAAATAATTTTATTTTAATTTCTTTCTTTCTTTAGAGTCACCAACGTGTATAATTACAAGTAATCAATAAAGCATATAGCATCAACTGCTCGTTCAAGCAGTACTTTACTACTTACAAACAATCTAACAAACACTACATACTTCAGTTAAGAAGGTTTACATATATCATACCACTATATATATATATATATAAAACTAATGATGGAAATACCTTTAAAATCTCAACCTAAAGTTTCCACAGTGAATCTACTAGATGATTCCAAATTCAACATGTCACCCCTGATATCACCTAATCAAGAAGATGTTCCCACACAATTACCTTCTAATTTACCCAATAAAGTCAGTCATACCATGCAATCATCAAGTAATTTCCAAGCCAATTTAATAGATTCTCAACCAACTGCATCACAATTTAGATTTACTAGACGATTTTCTGAAACCGAAAAGAATAATTTTGATCTGGAAACTGGACGAAGAATATTTGAAGATGGAAAGATTCGTCCTCATGTTTTAAAACATGATTTAATTGAACGGCAACGAACATTTACTCATTTATATGGATCTCGAGCGGATCCTATGTCCATGACATCAAATCCATCAACTAATTTATCCAATGCTGCATTCACACTAACCAATAATGAAAACGCTTATCCTTTTGATTCCTTACCCATGAAGATATATTCTCGATCACATAATAGTAATATAGATGGAGGTGAAAGTTATGGACTTGAAGATGAATATATTCCTGGTTTGGATTTTTCCGATATGATATATCAATGGAATAAAAGTACTTCTGATTTTGATATCAAGGGACAACAAGATGAGTCCAATAATAATAATACCAACAACAACAACAACAGTGCATATACCAGTCATTCAAATACTCCTCATAGTCGAGAAGAATCATATTTAGATTTAAATAAATTACATGCCCAAGTTGCTCCACAACCTATACGAACAGCAAATCTGGCAAATCGGTTTTCATATTCTAAATTAAGTGAATATATGAAAACAAGATTACCAGCAATGGAAGAACAAGATGATAATAATAACAAGAGTACAGATACTTTGATTTCAACATCTTCAGAAAAACGAGGAGGTGTACCATGTGATGATATTGTAGAATTACCTAAACGATCAAAAAAACAGAAATCGGTAACTTCTGCTATTGATCCAGTTACAGGGGATGTTAATTATGAAGTTATCTTGAATTCCTTGCCTCCTAATTTCAATGAATTACCATATTCTCAACGAAAGAAATTAGTTAAATCATTTTCTGAATCAATTGATTATTCCCAGTTTTCAGTGTATGCTAAGAACTATTTGGGTAGTTCTTCAGGATCAGGGAAAACTCCCAGAAGTGGTGGTAATTCTGGAAACAATAGTTTTATTCGACGTCCACGAGTAGGTAGTTTAAACACAATAGCAGGCAGATTACTTGCCCATACTTCAACAAATGATTTGAAAAAATTTAGTGAAATGAAACAAAAATACAATGTTGATGAAAAAGGCGCTATTGTAATGGGACATGAATTGGGGAAAATTATTGGATTCGGGGCATGGGGGACAATCAGGGAATGTACTGATGAAGAAGGAAACACTCGTGCTATCAAGATTGTTAAATCAATTCGAGATTATGATACTCCTCCAAGTCGACCTAGTTCACGTGTGGATTTCACAGAAAATAATGCTGGTGGTGCCAAAAGACATAATCCTAAAGTTTTGGATGTTTTTCGAAAGGAAATATCTATTTGGAAACAATTACATCATGAAAATATCTTACCTTTGATTGATCATTTAGAAACAGAAACAGCGATATTCTGTATTATGGATCGTATTTATGGTGGTACGTTATTTGATGTGGTTAAATCTATGGGATTATTTGATGGTGGGTTACATAATACTACAGGGCCCCTTGGATTTCTGATTGAATTACAACGGGCCCGATTATTACGAGTAATTGATTGTACCAGACAAATTGTCAATGCATTATTATACATGCATGAAACCAAGGGGATTGTTCATGGAGATTTAAAACTTGAAAATGTCCTTGTTGAAAGAAATGATGAAGATTTATACAAGATTATGCTTTGTGATTTTGGCATGTCAAGAATTTACAGTGCTCGAGTCAGTAGACAATCTTCAACAAAACATTTAGTTAGTCCGATATTTGATGAAGATTCTTTAATGATGAGAAGCAGGTCAAGTAACACAGCTACAAGAAAACCATTTGTTGGTGGAGATACTGCAAATTCTCGAAAATTACAATTATCAATTCATGATGATTCTAAAGTTGGATTGACAAACTTGTTTAAAAGTCATGGACCTTCAATGCAATCAATACATTTAACACCAAGTACATATCCGGAAATTTATGATTTTAAACAAGATGGAAAAGTCCCCTCAACTAAAGTAACTGATGATTCGGGATTACCTCATTCTCATATTGGATCTTTACCTTACGCATCTCCTGAATTATTATTACCTTCACCACCACCTTTAGGTCCTCTGGCCGATGTTTGGGCTCTTGGAGTATTAATGTATGCTATGTGTGTCGGTAAATTACCTTTTCAACATCAATATGAACCAAGATTACGAGCAATTATATCGGCTGGGAAGTTTAACAAGTTGGAATTAAGAAAAGCATGTTTATTAGACTGGGTATTAAAGGGAGAAAATGACGACGATGATGATGGGAAAACTGTATTACAGGCTTCTTCTATGGTTGATTTAAAACGCCAAGAAGAGTTGGAACATTTGAAACATTGTTGGAAAAACTATACCAACAAAACAGAATTTGAATGGTTATATGATATAATTTGTGGATGCTTAGAATCAAATATAACTAAACGATGGGATACCCAAAAGATTGATGAACATATAACACGAGCATTACAAGAGAATAATTTAATTTAGCATAGTAATATATATATATACATATATTTCTAATTTTCAACAACTTGAATAACAACTTTTCCTGAAGCATTACCCAGTTTCAACTTTTCCAATGCTTGAGGGAATTCTTCAAATTTATAAATATGATCAACACTTGCTTTAACATGTTCATTTTCAAGATGTTCCTTTGCTTGATCAGCAAATTTAAATCCAGGTTGAATCAACATATAATGATATGAATAAGGAATAAATCCAATTTTGGAAGCAATCTGTCTACTTAACCCTTTAACCAAGGAGATTCCTAAATTCATAATTGAATATCCTGGACGATCTCCGACAATTGTGTTGTATGTGCCTCCCCTTTTTAAAATTGTAGATATATTCTTGAATAATTCACTCCCACCAGTACAATCAATAATATAATCAAATTGACCAGTTACTTTAACTGATTCCAACACCGAGTTAGTAACATTTCCATGATAATCAATTATAGAAGTAGCACCAAACCCTTCAACTAATTTGTTGGATCTTGGTGAACAAGTACATATAATTTCCTTAGTTAATCCCGAGCGTAAAAGTTGAGTAACATATCTTCCGACAGATGTAGCTCCACCTAATACAAGGACTTTCTTATATGGTAATTCCAATCCATCAAGCATATATAAGGCGGTTCCCAATACTAAGGGCCAACTTGAAGATTCTGCATGAGTAAGATTTGTTGCAACTTTTGTGAATACACGTTCACCGGATTTGTTAAGATCAAGTGTAAGGTATTCTGCTACAGTTCCCTTGCCACCTACAGGGAAATACAATCCCAGAATAAAATCACCTACTTTAACTGAAGTATTAGCTCCTTCCCCGATGGCAACAACTTCACCACAATAATCCTTACCTATTCCCTTTTTCGAGTTGATTATTGAAGTCACTGCAAATGCCAATGAATACATTTTAATATCGACAGGATTAAGAGCAGCATAGTGAATTTTCACAAGGATTTTATTTGGGGGGATAGTATATCCTTCGCTCGATTTAACTAATTTAATGGAATCTTCAACAAGTTCAACAGGGTGGTTTCCGTCTTTATAAGCATAAGCTTTATATTTGAGAATTTCTGAATCAAAAATCATTTGTCTGTAAGTCTATGAAAATAATAAGTTTAAGGGTTCAAGAACTACAAAGGATTTATATATTAATCATCGGGAACTCCATATAAAACTTCCCGACCCGTTCTTAATTTACAGTCATGAAATAAGGTTGTAATTAACATGTGATTGAATTTTTTCAGTTCCGCCTAGTGGATTATATGCAGGATGATTTAACCTTTTAAAGAAAAGGTTGACGAGGGTCTATAATTAAAGTATCATAACCACTAATCTAAGATGAAGCACCATATTGATTATTCAGAAATTTACTGAACAAAAGTCGAGTCATACTTGCAACACTAATCTAAAATGAAGCACCATATTGATTATTCAGAAATTTACTGAACAAAAGTCGAATCATACTTGCAACACTTATTGAACATACCCCTGTACTTTTTTTATCTCTTCAAGTAGATGGACCCCCACTGAAACCATCCTGCTGAAAAATTGAAAGAACCGAAGGGTATATATAATACTTGCCTCAAAAGTGAATCTATGTCATTATTGTAGTTAGCTACCAAATTGCATGGTGTGATGCCTGACTTGTCAGTATAATAGAAAACCTAGCAGATTTCTTATAGACCTAGGGACATGTGGATTTTCTTTCACTATTTATAATACAATCCTGACAGCGCTTGGAATTTTCCCCACACATTTAACCATCATGTATTAGTTTCCTATTTAACCTACCACAGTATATGAAGTAAGTCCTGCACACAAGACATCCATACATAAATCCAACAATTGTATAAATATCACCATTTTATATTTACAGCGTGAGCTGACATATCGGTATACGTCAAATCTATCAACAACACTTCCATGAACTGTCCCCACAGTGACATTTTCTTTGTTTTGAAAAATCCTATCGATTTTTTGATTTTGTGTGAAATGAAAGGAGGTTGCAATCACTATAATAAGTATTTCATCTGGGGAAAAAGTGTAAACACACGGCTGAAATTAGATCAACTTGATCTGTGGGGGGATGTACATCAAATACGTGTACTGAAATAGCTTATTCTCATTTAAGTTGATATTCTCTTAAACATACCTTGGTTTATTCAATGTTACACTGTAAAGCTTTTTTGTAGGACAAAAAAGTAATTTGGTGTTTTCCTGTATGTGAAAAGTGCCGCGCTGTAAAATTGCACTATTAATTTCCAAGTTTTAAACGTGTCTCAACAAGGGCTAAATTGTATTCATCACCAGATGGTGATCACAGCTCTAATAAACACAACACTAATAGTTTCAAATGAAGTCTTGGAATACCCTGAAATATAAAAATCGATCACGCATGTTTTGTCTCGGCTATAATGATTCGCGTTCATTGTCTATTTATAAATTTCCCACTCTGGTAAATTGGCCTGTTTCACACACAAAAAAAAAAAAGCTTTTTCGATATACAATTTTTTTTAGGTTTCTTTTCCTTTTTTTTCTTTTGTTGTTTTAGTGTTCAATTTGATTCAGGTTCTATATTTAGATTCTAAAAAACACTCAAAACATTTGTTGGAATTTTTGATATAACACGCTCATATTTGCTCAACACATTCATTTAACAAGTTACTACTTCATATACTCACACACTCATACACTCATACACAACATGACTCACGAAATCAATACCTTACCTCAAGGTTATACATTTAGAAGATTAAAACTATCTGATTATTCAAACAACTATTGTGAAACCTTAAAAGGATTAACTACTGTGGGTAATATTTCTCCTGAACAATTTGAAGATTTATTCAACCATTGGACTTCCTTACCTGAATTATATCGTCCTCATGTTATAACTGATAATAATGGATTAGTTGTTGCTACAGGGATGCTTTTAGTTGAAAGAAAATTGATTCATGAATGTGGATTAGTTGGTCATATTGAAGATATTTCAGTATATGAAACTGAACAAGGGAAAAAATTGGGGATTTATTTGGTGACAAACTTGGCTAAACTTGCTCAAGAAGCTGGTTGTTATAAAGTTATTTTAGATTGTTCGGAGGATAATATTGGGTTTTATAATAAATGTGGACTTAAAGTTTGTGGAATCGAAATGACGCAAAGGTTTTCCAACTGACAATTTAGCAAGTTGTAATATGTACAAGGATATGTACAAGGATATGTCATACACAGAATCAGCATAAAAACACGTCTTTTGTACAGCAATAGAAATTAATGAAATATATATATTAATATAAACAATCTATATCTTTTCTAATGCCTAGACTTGGGTTAGTAAATACTTCTCTATGTGTTAGTTGCGTAGACATACCTCTAATGAGACAATACAATTACCTCTAATAACCTAGATATTCAGTTAGTACCAAGTATTTGTGTATACATTCACGCCATACATACCACTTGTCCAAGATTTAGTTTTTCGCCATTTGGTTGTTCTTCTAAAGCATCAGCTAAAGTTATATTTAAAAATACCTAATATCGTTAGTAGTTGTTGACACCTTAACGTTTAATTTAATACATACATCATATCCCCTTAAAGTTCCAATTACTTTTCTAGATCCATTTAATTGTATAGACAATTTCTTATCCATATACTGTATATTGTTAGTATATTTGTTAATTTACTTCACTTGTCATACATACACTTTTCAATTCAGGTTCAGATACCATTGTCTAGTTGCAAATGTTGACTATCTCATCATCACCGATTTTTCTTTGACCTCTTTTTTTTGGGTTGTGTTGCCAAAAAAATTGTTGTCCCAAAATCAAAACAAAAACAACTGGTGGTTGACAATCCACCATGAATCAAGATTCTACATCGCTTTCTGATCTATTACACACATCTCCAACACCATCACTGTCAGGAGAAACCAAGTCTGAAGCTCCCTTACTTAATCTCGCTGGTCTGACAGTAGAACCAGGCAATTCTACCCTTGAATTAATTAAACAACAAGCCCTGAAAATAGAAGCTAAATCAAAAGAAGAAGCGGAAATCAAACAACGAGCGGAACTTCTTCTGGAAATTGACCAACTACGAAATCGTTTAAATCAATTAAAACAAGAAAAGACCAAGAGAAAGACTGAAAAACAATTGAATGATTTATTACAAGCTAATTCAAATGAGTATCGTCAAGCACTACAATCGAGAAATAAACTACAAGAAGATTCTGTGTTGAAGAATCTCAATGTTGCTCCTTCTACTGATTGGGATAAACGATTGGATTGTTTACGTATGTTTGCTCCACATTTAGAATTGGAGAATTTACATACTTCAAATTATTATCACAATAACCAAATGATCCGATTGATAAAGTATACTGTTGTATCTCCCTTGATTTTTAAGATACCATTAGAAGTACATATTGATGGTAATGACTCGGTGAACAAAATTGAAATTGGGAAAATGAGTACACCTCCAATGTTAACAATTTCTTTATTATCACCAACTTTCCCAAAAGTAATACTTCAAAATTATATCCCCAATAAGAAAATTCATTTATTAATGTTTTCCATAAACTCATTGTCAAAATTAGTCAATCATAGAATATCTATATTATACAAGATCCTTCGCAAGTACAGAGATATAATACAATCAACAAATAGTTTATCTGAATTGTTAACTGACAAAGAATGTGAAGATAATTTGAAATTATTCGCAATTATGAAACTGTTGGATACATTACAATTTAATCTTGAAGAATACAAGGTTATATTAACATGGAATATTGTATTAGTAGATATGATTGTGGGTAATTGTCAATCGAAAATTGACATTTATATTACTGATTCTCAAGATAAGCATCTAGCTCGTTTTCAAAAGTTGAATGATGTGTTTCAATTATTGATTCAAGATTATGGTCTTGAAACGGCATTGTCTACTATCTTTAGAAATGTGTTTGAATATATTGTGTAATAGCATTTTCGACTGGAGCGAAGATACGCAATTATTTTGCAATCAAAGAATACTTATTTAATATCAACTAATTATACACCACTTGCTCATTCTCCAAATCAAATGTAATTTTACCTTCACCTACAACAGAAGAATCACCAGCTTTCAATCGATCTTGTAAATACAGAACAAACCAATCGTTAACAAATGTGATCAATTGTAATATAAATACACTCTTTTCATTAGCTTTATTATAGTCATGTACCGGGAAATATTCAAACCCCAATTCATCAATTTCTTGATCATCATCTTCTTCTGTTGGAGTATTCAACACTTTATCAATATGTAAAGATTTTCCAAATTGTTCATGTACATATGATTCAACTCCATGAACCAAATCACTTCGAATATCCTCCCATTCCATACCTAATAATTTATTTCCTATTGATTTCTTATATTTGAAATATCGATAGATCCAATTTCCAAGAATTGTAGTTTTCTTATTGAATGAAGCAGTACTGGCTTTGGAAGAAGTACGAACTTCTTTTATAATTGGTTTAGTGAAGTTTACAATGTCAACCATATGAGAAACTGATTGGGAAATATCAGGAGTGGAATCTATTGCCACTGCATTATATGCTTGAGTAATCTTGGAAAGTCCTTCTATTGGAAATTGAATATTATCTAAAGTAGATCCATTCTTTCGTAATGCTTCTCCATCATCTTCATTATTAAAATTAATGACATTTTTCGATAATGGAGACAGAATATTTGGTTGAGAACTACGTTTGAGTTTCTTTTTGGGTAATAATCTTGGTTGTTCTTCAACATCGCTTGATTCACTATTGGTTTCCATATCTTCTACATCTCGTTTACCTTTGCCTCGTTTAACTTGTGGAGTATGATGTTCTTCATCAGCCAAACATTTTAATCTTGTCTTGTACATGTTTTCAGCATAAGCGATTTCATAATCGGTGTCCTTATCAAATTCTCCCAATTGTTCTTCGGGAATTAACTCGATAGTGGGACAAGTGGCACCACCAAAGGGATTCTGGGCTAACTCTTCAGGGGTAAAACTTGTTTCTAAATAGGTATACATTACCCAAAGAAACCTTTGAGCTTTATTCTTGGGGTGTATCTTGGGATTCATGAAAAATTCCAATAATTGATTATTAGGTTCATCAGGACCAAAATAAGGTATACCATGTAAGGAATTACTCAAGAGGAAAATCAATTGTACAACATTAGTATTGGGTTTGGTATTGGGAGGATTTGATATCATATCATGCAAGAATTTTAAATTGTTTTCTTCTCCTTCACATACGGCTTTAAGTATTGATTTTAATCTTGGAGTATCTTGTAATTGTTTCGATTTCCCTGTCTCGGGATCAGCTTGTAAGGAAGGTATTGAATGATATGTTCGAAGACTTGATCTCATTTCAGGAACAAAGTTGATTGTTGTGTTCATACGTCCAGCATTGACTAGTAAACATACTTTAGCTACTGATTTCCCCATTTCTTTATCCTTGATTAATCGTTCTTTAAGTACCCGAGAACATTTATTTGATTCAACTAAGGAACGAACATACAAGTCGGAAAATGTAATTTTCGGATTATTGTTAGCATTGGAGATATTGCATTCAGGGAATGTATTTGTAAAACAAGCAGTTTCATCATCAAATAAATATCTAAGAAAATCATACAGAATATCCCGTCTCCAAAATGGTTCTCCATCTGCCTTTTTCAAATGTTTGAATCGATTAGCATGACCATGGCTCTTTCGTTTTGGTTTGGTTATAGGTTCATCTTCATGACCAATAACTGAGGAATTCACATCTGTGTCTTCTTCTTCATCTTCAATTTCTTCATCGGAATTATTGACAATACTGGAAATAGAAGTTACGGGGATTGTAGGTGGTGATTCGGTACTACGACTGACTAAACTTGAAATGGAAATAGGTCCACTTCGATGTTCCTCAGGGTGGACTTCTGGAACTGTTGGTAGTGGGTTAGTTTGTGGGTCAGTGTGCGGGTCAGTGTGTGGGTCAGTGTGTGGGTCAGTGTGTGTAGTGTTAACCACGTGAGTATTGGGGGTGTATGTATCATGTATCGGATCGTAACTCATGATGCTGTTAGTGTGTTGAGTCAAGGAAATTTTTATGTTGAATTTGTTTGTTCACGTCAATTGGTGGTGAACTTACCACGATATTGGTGATAACTTTTCGCACGAGAAAAATAATTTTTGGTTCTATGATTACCTCTAAATAAGTCTATAAACTCTATCCATACCAAACCATCAAATTTTCTACAACATTCCCTTGAATAACTACTCGTAAATCAGAATTAACTTTGATAGCTCCTTCATCTTGTTCTGGAACTGTGAATGGCATAGTCCAAATAACATTCTCGCCAAGATATATTCCATTCACACGATTGACTCGAAGTACAGGATCACTTTTCATGTTATCTAACCAACTCTGTGTAATTTCTTGATTTCTTGAATCTATTACTCCAGAAGTTAATTCTTCAATTAAAAATTTTAACCCTTTTAGTTCAGGGATCCATAAATCGCCTGGTACAATGTAGGGCCATTTCTCACCGGTTGAATTGTATTCCATTTGTGATATTTCTATTTGGTTACATTCTTTAATGTTTCCCCAGATTACTTCATAGGATCTTGTTGTGGGTATTCTGGTAGATTGTAAATGTAATCCTTGTTTGGGTTTACTCATGGTGAATTTGTCAAAGAATGGATGTGTTAATTCAATGTTGTTGGTTTGTATGAGATATTTTGGTTTGATTAATGATTTTTGAAACTTGCTATCTCCATCAAACAAATGGTTCCAGGAATAGTACCCGGACTCAAGAAATCCCGTGTTTGACCAAGGTGATAATTCACATGTATTGAACCTCGACTCGAATGGATCCTGCTTAATAATGTTATTCTCGGTATTTCCAGGAATGGCAATATCTTCACGTTGTTCTAAAGTGACATTCCTAACAAAGGGAGATTTGGGATGCCTATTCAACTCTTTGTTTGTTTTAATGATGCTTTCTTTATATTCTTCACTGAATGGTTTGCTACAAACAGGTACCTGGTTATAAGTAAGTGATCCTTTACTCACATTAAACAAATCCAACTTTTGATTCAACCATAATGGGTGTGCTTCAGTAGAGAATATCCAATTCTTATTCCCCATAATTTTCTCATCATGTAAAAACACTTCATCTGTTGTATCAAACAACAAATACAAATATTTTAAAGTCTCCCCCAAAACAAACGTCTCCATTCGATCTTGTCTCTCGCCAGTTCTAACATCTTGTAATCCACTAAATCCACATAACGTCTTATACCGATCTTTAAACAAATACAATACTCGTTCACCAATTTGTAAATACATGGGATCCTTAGTAGCTCGATATAAATAATATGTTGATTCAATAAATTCAGGACGTAAGGGGTACCATTCCAATGCGACGGAATCTTCACTGGTGTAATCTTTCTTAGTCTTATCGAAATGAGCATATATCCATCGTTCAGGAATCAGATCGAAATAATTCCAAATTTTCAAATAGACTGCGTGGGTTTTAATTGCATCTGTTAATTGTCCTGTTAGCACTTGTAATCCTGGCCAGAATGCACTCAACAGATCAATCCAGTCTCCAAACACTGTTCCTTCTTCCGTGTTTAAATTGGGAAAGAGTAATACTCCATCATTAGGTCCTCCGCCTTGTGCCAGATGTGTTAATAATGCCCGATATGAAGTTTTAAACACATTCCACATATAATCGTCATTAAACAAGATCGCCGCTTTAGCTGAGTATTCGTAGAAGGAGTCAATTGATGCTCCTATTCCAGTAATACTATCTTTCCAACGATTAGACAAAGGATCAATTGTCATTGGAAGCAAATTCAATCTCAGTTTTGAAGACCATAATTTCCAAAATGTAAGCTGAGTATAATATTCAAATTGATAATCCCCGGTTAATCGAGATAACAATGTGAATTCTAATACTGGAGTAGCTGCACCTGAAGTACATGCATCTCTTTGCAACAGTGGTGGAACTTTCAACCCTTTGGCGAGGTTGATTCTTGGTACAGGTATATTTGTCTTTGTCTTGTACGAGGGAATCAACCTTAATCCCAAGTCATATGCCATATTTAGTAAAAATCCATCGTAATCTTGACATATCTCATTAAATTTCTCATATCTCTTACATAACTTAACATCAGTTAACATTAAATGTGCAGACAATAATCCCCCCAAGGATCTAATCGTCAATTCAAACACTTGAACAACCGTATCCTGATCAAAGAATCCTTGTTGATTCTCCTTCAAGTAATCCAAAACAACCTCCAAATCATCCCAAAGTTCCATAATTATCAAACTGTCTAAATTATCCAATACTGTCAGAGAGACATTCCCCAAGGCATCATTCCTTCCTGTATTCATAACATCGTCAAAATCAGGACCAAATGGTTGACAAGATATTGGTGTTACTTCATCTGCTGGGAATCCGTAGCTCATATATGATATCCAACCATGATTAAATAGTTCTTTGGTTTCTTGACGAAGGTAGGCAAGATGATCAGGAATGAAGGATGAGTTGAATGGTAGTGATAGTACTGTGGTTATTAATATGAACAAAACTAATGTTGGTCCATATAGTTTCGAAAGCATAGAGCATTAGCTTGTACTGTGATGTGTTGTATTGTATTGTGTTGCGTTGTCTTGTCTTGCGTCGTTTGGACATTTTTTCACCTGACAATTTTTCAGTTGCAAAAATTCCTGTCACTTTTTGCTCAAAACAGTATACAATTATACAAACTAATCTATATTAAAAACTACTTGCCGAATATTCTATTGATTTGATAAAGTAACCTTCCTGTTCCAAACCACAATGTAATCACAATCAACACTACATTCAACAATATAATTAAAATCCCACTCAACATAAACCTAGGAGCAAAAATCTTCCACACCATTAAATGACGTCTAAAATGTGCGGCAAATATCAAACTACTCAACCCCGTGAACAAATAGTATGTGAGTAATGTCGTTACATTAGTTATGATCTGCAGTAATACTGTAATTGGTTTATTTGAAGGAACAATTCTCCATAATGTAATCAAAGGAACAGCTAAACAAATAATCAAAAATGACCCAAATGTATTAAGAACAATGTTTAAATGAGTGAATGGCATAAATATAGTTTCTGTAGTCATAAATCCAATTTCCCATTGAATAGAAGGAATAGTTGCTTGATGACCAGTACTGAAAAAATGTTGATATCCTAAAAGTCCAAAGATTATTGGGGAGATAAGATTCTTCCGAATCTGTAAAATGTCATTGAGTTCAAGTATGGAGAGAATTTGAATAAGTAACATGGTTATTGAGATTGCTCCTATCGGTTTTGTTGTCAACATTATTGCCACAGTAAAGTTTAACACAAGTAGGAAGTACGACGATCCATAGACATTTCCATAGCCTAATATTGTCGCCGTCTTGGAAGGTTGTGGCGATTCTTCCGATTCATCTGATTCTGCCTCTTCTACTACTTCATCACTTGAAGTCTCCTCCTTTAATTCCAACTTGACACACAATGGACCTCTTGACCAACTAAAATTAGCTAAAACCAACGTAATAAAAAGCACCAATCTGGCAATTGCCAATTTCAACGATTTGATCAAAGGTATCCCCAAACCTAAATTCATATTATTAAAATATTCACTATGTTGAACATATTCAAATGTCCAATACACTGCATTCATAAACAACAAGAAACTCAATCCTGTACCAATCCACAATGGTGCAGCTGAATGATATGAATCAGATAATTTATAAAACGAAGCAATAAACAAAGGAAGGATATATGAAATCACATGTAACAACACTATACTCCACCAAGTAGTCTTGAATGTAGCTTGGCAATATGGTCGTTGTTCTTCACGACATAAATTAATCATGGAAGTTAACCGTGTCATAATGGTAAATGTTATTGCATGCAGTAACCCCAAGATTTTCCCCTCTCTTGATATTTCAGTATTAACAATAATACTATAAATACATCCCATACCAAAAGTTAACAAGAAAAACAGTACCATTTTATCTTCCCAAACCACAAATGAATTCAGGGCAAATATTAAACAATGACAAATGACAAATATAATCCCCATAAATGACCAACTATTGAAATTATACATAAAGAAATCCCAAATTTGATTCCAAAGAAAATTAACACTAAATCTATCCATTATAGGAGCCCAGAATCCAATAATCATCCCAAGGGCAATCCCAATTGATAAACAATTCCAAAAACTCAAATCGGCTGGTTTTAACACCACAAATATTGAGAAACTTAATACAATTCCCAACATACTCATGGCAATTACTGAACCAATAAACTCAAATGACATCGTCAGGACTCGAACTGCCGGTATTGAGCGAGAATAAGTAATCATAAATGTTAATGCAAGGAAAAGTATCCCCACACCAATGGCAATAAGTCGTAAATCAAATCTTGCCCATAATCCTTTACATTGTTCAAGGGAAAGATATTGATATTGTTTAAATTCTTCAAGAAGCTCTGTGGGAGAACTTTTTTCATTATAATGTTCGAGTAATGTTTCGTATTGTTGGAGTAAACTAGTTGCAAGATTAGGAGTAGCATCTCTAAATGTCTTGAGTTGTTGGATTGTAGTGTATGCTGCTAATAAAATTTCTTGTTCACTTGAAAACGCCTCATCTACAGGAAATCCAAGATTATTATAAGGAATAGGTAATCCTAATAACAAGGAAATAGTCGGTACTAAATCAATTTGATTTACTGAACGATAATTCTTTCCAACATTATTAACATCGTACTCCTGGGCACTCTTCTTGAGAAACTTCCCATTCTTTGAATACATAAACAATGTACTTTCCAATTCATCTGGGGCATCCCCTCCATGATTTCCTGTAGAATCCATTCCATGATCTCCAATAATCACTAAAAGTGTATCATCTTGTAAGCTCTTGACCACTCGTTCAATAACTTCATTCATTTGTAAAAGTTTTTCCTTCATTGAGAAATGTCGAGGTCCAAATCTATGACCTACATGATCCACACCCAAGAAGTGACCCACCAACAAGTCCCACTTCTCGTGATTCTCCTTCTTTATCAAAGGATATAAATGTTCAATAACTCCATTATCTACAGTATGTAAATCCCAAACATTCAACGAATCATAGGGAAAGTTCAAATTAGGGTCAATATAATCGTCAAACAATGCTGTCCATGTATCATCCCCCATAAATGCAATTGTCTTGTTTAATTTACGTAATTGTAACAACCAATTATCTTCGTCAATATGATCCCCATCAAAGTTAGATCCAGCGTCTATAAACGTAGGGAGGGACCCTGTGGTTAACCCCTTCAAACGTTGTAATGTCGTTGTAGGAGGATCAGCCATGAATTTCAAGAGAAGTCCATTATCTTGTTGAGCTAATTCATATAATATTGGAAAGTTATTGTGATAATATTCTTGAGAACCAGGAACAGGAATAGTGAAATCAAACCTGAGAGCATCAATGACCAAGAAAATCACTTTGTCATACTTTGGCAGCATACAATTACCATTACATTCAGCAATATCAGGTAATACATGTCGTGAAAGTAAAAAACCCTTTGTAAAGAATCCCACACCAATGAATTGAGTAATGGCAAGAAAACAAAGAACAATTATATAGCCAATAAATGTATATCGCAACTTCTGTTGTCTTAGACGTGTTCGTGATTGTTGTTGTATTCTTGATTGTTGTTTCAATGGGGTGGGAGTGATCCCTGGTGTAAACGGTTGTTGTGTATCAATGTCCATATTAACATGCAAAAAAAAAAGGTCTATAAAGTAGAGTGAGCAAGATTTGACCAGCAAGATTTAGTTTCTGGTGCTACTGCTACTGCTACTACTAGTGTAATGTCTGTTCAACGTGTTGTTTATCTTTCAACTGTTGTGGTTAATCCGGTAGGATTTGTTGGTCCTAAATTTTTCCGCGTAGAAAAAAAATAATGTCAATTTTTCAACCGTGGTACAAAAAAAGAAAAACTCAATACCCTTATTAGGAAAGAATTGCAAATATAAAGTTAACTTTCTTTTTAATACAAAAATCTATACAATATTAATATTATTCCATGGTTTGATCAATTTGACTTAAAAAGTCTTGATCAAATTCAGAACCTCCAATTAATCCATTATCATCATCTCCATCATTAAAGAATAAATCTCCAATATCATCTTCAATAGCTTGGTTAGGATTTAAATCGTCATCTCCACCATTCTCCTTAAGGAAATCACTCATATCATCGTCAACTATGGCATCTCGTTGTTCTACTTCGTCATTCACATTGTCTCCACTGGACATGTGTTCATTTTTGTCTTGTTCGTCTTCAACTACATTTGTGTCGTTCTCTTGACTTGTTGTAAACGACATGGCAAAATTATGTGATGAAGATATGTTGTCATTATAATTGGAATCTTCAAATTGATTCATAAACATTCCTTCATTGAATTTACTGGTATCTATATCTGGTTCATTATCCAACATTGCAGTGTCATTCAAGTAATTTCCATTGGTATTACTTTCATTAGGAATATTATTATTGTTTAAATTAAGTATAGCATTAATCAGTTTTGGATCATAATTAGGTGGTGCTTCACTAACAACCACTTCAGGATTTATCTTGTCTGGAGGTAAAGTATATTGTTTAACACTTCGAGTGATATAATACTTTCTATTGAACTTTGCTTGATATTCTTGTAAAATTAAATCAATTTCCGTTTCTAAATTATGTAACGAATCTTGATTATATAATCCTGCTTGAATCTCTAGTAACTTGTCAACTTTTTCTCGTTGGAAAATATATTCTTCTTCATTCAATAAGTACTTTTTCTGTTCTTTTAACTTACTAATATCCTCGATCAACTTCTTCTCAATAAACTTCATACTCGGTAAATCTCCAAAATACATTTCTTCTGGTTTTAACTTTTCTAATTCTTCTGGTGTTCGTTTGGGGACATTTGCATATAGACTAGGAGGGATTATTTTACAAGTATGCACCAATTTGGCAGTAATGTTTTCAATATATTCATGATTAGTAATATATCTAATCAAGGCATCATTTCGAAAACTTACTAAATCAGCTTCATCATGTAATTGTCCTGTGGGGTCCTCTTTAATATGTCCACTGGTTGCTTGGGCCTGTGCGGCAGCTTGTGCTTGTGCTTGGGCAGCTGCTTGGGCTCTTGCTGCAGCTTGTGCTTGTGCTTGGGCCTGAGCTTGGGCTTGAGCAGCAGCTGCTGCTGCTTGTTGAGTTTTCTTGTTTGTTCGTCCTCTTGGTCTACCTGGATGGGCCATAACTAGTTACAACAGGAGGGTGGGTTATTATTTTACGAAAATTAAAGATTGAAATGGTAGGTCGTGATAAGTGACTTGTCTGAATGTCCACTAAAAATGAATGATTGAATCTGGATATTACTTCCTAGCAACGTATACACTATGTTGATACTTCTGGGTGTAACACTGGTCTATTTCTCACACCAGAAAAAGAATCTGGCAAAATAGCTTTTTGGTAAGGACACGACCTTGAATAATTTTGCAAGTATAACTTTACCAAGTTAAAGATAATGCTAAATGATATTCTTTAATATATAATAAAGTAAAAATTATGAAATAAAAGAGTGTGTCAAAAGTGACAAAAATATAAAGACAATCAACAACAACAAAACAATATACAACAACAAACTTAAAAAAAATAACTTAAAGGTCAAATCTCCCACTTACAAATTCATAATCCATTTGATGATCTTCATCAATTTCCATTTCATCTTCTTCAACAATTTGATCATCATCAATAACATCTTCATCAGGAGGTAAGTTAGGGTTACCAGGTATAAACAGTCCAGGACCTTTGAACGTATTCATTCTATAAGATTTAGCAAAATTATCATCCATAGTAGAATCATCAACATAAGTAAATCCTTTGAAATTTGCTTGGATACCTGGAGATAATGGAGTAGATGCCATTTCCATTTGTTTTTTTAATACTGAAGTAGATTCATTAGTGAATTCAGGATCGAAATTTGACGTATCGGTTTCTGAAGTTAAATGAGGTTTAAATGGTGGTGGTATACTTTTTTCCTTTAATAAATTCCAATCAATATCGGCGAAAAATGCATGAGCTCGTAATTCACGAGCATCATTAGTAGCACCAAGTCTATGTTTAGGGTTTCTATTCAATAACCCCTTGACAAAGGATCTCCCCTCGGGACTTAGTACTTCTTTAGGGAATCTTACTTTACCAAAGGCAATATTCTTATACATTTGTTGAGTATTATCAGCATAAAATGGCGACCAACCACAACACATTTCAAAAATTAATACCCCCAAGGACCAAAAATCAACCATTTTAGTATATCCTGTTTCATCTAATAATACTTCAGGGGCAAGATATTCAGTAGTACCACAAAATGTATTTGTTGTACCATCATTATTTAAATTTGCTTTGGATAATCCAAAATCACATAATGCAATATGACCATTAGCATCAAGCAAAATATTCTCGGGCTTTAAATCACGATAGACAATATCATTATCATGTAAATGTTCTAATGCAAGAACTAATTCAGCAATATAAAACTTGGCTCTATCTTCAGGAAATCTACCTTCTTTTTGTAAATGCCAAAATAATTCCCCTCCTGACATATAATCAGTAACTAAATATAAATCTGTTGGAGTTTGAAACGAGAATTTTAATCCCACAATAAATGGTGATGCTGCTGCTGATGTACGAACAAGAATATTTCGTTCACCTATAGTATGAGCAATTTCCTTTTTCTTAACAATGACTTTTTTCGATAATACTTTCATAGCATAAATTCTTTCCGTGTCTCGTTTCTTAACTTGAAAAACTTGTCCAAATGTTCCCTTACCTAATAATCTTAAAACTTCAAAATCATCAGGTCCATAAGATTTCTTTACATCCAAACAAGTATATTCCCATTTAATATTTATTGCCCCTGATGTAACCCGTTCTCCTATAATTCTTGCCTTTAATTGTAACCATTGACTTGGAGATTTCTTATTGACAATAGTCGAGGGGGATATTCTAACATGTCCCAAGAATGCATCATCTCTTCCTGCATCATATACAGAAATATCCAATTCTGATTTTGACCCAACAACATCGAAAATTGCATCATGATTCCAAATTGGGTTTGAAGATTCATTATTTAAATTCAATTGTGGTGTCAGTAATTGTCGTTGATATAATGAAGGTCTATTATGAGAATTTGAATTCTTCATAGGTAATGCCTTAACACCATGATTTGAATTAACAAAATTTTTAGGACCATTAATTGAAGGAGAATTACCAAATGATTCTGGAGCATTAGTGACAAATTCCGAACTTTCAAATGTACATACAACATATGGTTGACTTGCATGGATTTCCTTAGCTTCTATAATGGTAACTTTTAATTTCCCCTTTGGTTGGGAATTTTTCGAACTAGGGTTAAGAGTTTGTCCTGTTTCATCAGTAGTAATGATTATTGGTTGACTATTGGAAAATGCAGGAACAGCTAGGTGGGTTGGTACATCAGTTTGCATTTGCTGGTCAGCTTGTTCCTGGTCAACTTGTTGTGGATGTTGTTGTTGTTGTTGTTGTTGTTGTTGAAATTGTTCTTTTGAAGCATCGGGATATTGTTGTACAGCATTTCCTTCACTGCCAGTTCTAAAAGTTTGATTGAAATAAGATCCCGAATTATTTGTTGTCTTGACTGATGTAGTTCCATATACCATAGAATTACTAGTAATCGCTGTTGTCGGAGTAGCACTATGTAATCCTCTAGGCATGAATTTGGTAGTACCTGGAGGATTATTATACTCTTCACTGCCCGATCCACCCTGATTTGAAGTTGATGTTTGTCCTGTTGATGCAGTAGGTGGAGGAGTAGGAGATGCAGTACTCTCTCTCTTTGTAAAACTTCCAAACCCAAATATCATGATTGTATTGGTATGCAGTAAATAAAATTTTCTAAATGAAACAAAAAAAACAAGGTATTGAATAAAAGTCTATGATGTTTATGTGTGGTCTTCTCTGAAGTATATACTTGGAGAATTAAAAAAACAGGTATTAAAATGTTGATGTGGCAATAAATAGAAATACAAAAAATTTGTAAAATGAATGAACGTCTAAAATGAATAAACAAAAGTGAAAATCAAAGTAGTGTAGTTGTTGTTGATAGATCAAATGTATTAACTGTATGTGTGAATAAATCAAGCACGGATCTTTTTCTTGATTGATTTGTCCAAGCAAGGGGGGTTGTGAAACCAGAATTGAAACTGGTAGGGATTTTTCCTGCAACTAAACAAAAAAAAAGAAATAAAAACAACGTCAACTGTGTAAGGTAGGGTACTAAGGTCGTAATGTATCTTTGAAGTATGGAAATTGTAGATCAAAGAATAGTCACAGTGTAACAATCGTTTTCTAAAAAGATTATATAAAAAAAAGTCAGTTTTAAAACTTGGAATTGGAACCTGATGAGTATTTTTTTTTTGGTTGAACCTTCGTTTCTTTTTTACTTGTTGCGAAGATAAGAGAAATATCAGCGCTACCAGATTAACCGGCGTTAAAAAAAAAAAAAAAAGAAAAAAAAAAAAAAAAAATAAAAAAAAGAAAAATGAATATTTAGCAAATCCCAGTAGACGAAATAACAAGAACAATGAGATTGTAAATTTATTAAATAATGTATCCCCTTGAATGTGAAACATAGAGTGGCGGCGTTTGCTTTCACCCAAGCGATCGGTATGATTGCTAAAAATATATATGCCCCCCCCCTCGAACAAGAACAATAGATTCTTATTTAACGTTTAAGATTTGTTCTATTTGTCATGTTTTTTGATTTGAGATATAAAATTATTTCATGTGACGTCGCCAATTGCCTAAAGTAGAAGAACTGAATATCAGGGCTTCTAAACCAGCCCTTTTTTTTAAGATTCAGATTTTTTTAATCTTTTTTTTAATTATTTATTTGTTTATTTTTTTTAGTTAATTTCTTGGTTGGTTGAATTCTGTCTCGGCGAAATGCAGGGTTATGTACGATTGTATTATTTGCAATCCTAAAATTTTTGTTAGAACCAATCATTTAATATTGTAGGGTATTCTAGTAATCAAGTGTGTTGTTGGTGGTTTAACATGTATGTAGCAGTGATTTTGTAACAATCTTGAATGTTTGCATGTGATTGTGGATTACTTTTATTCTGTTTTGATCAATTTCTTCGAGTAAATTTACCAATAATGTATAAAAACTAACACCCGGTTATCCGATTTTCCGATTTTCTTTAAATCTTTCTTCCAACGTGGGTCAAGATCTTACTAGGAGTAGAAATTGAACATATCCTACATTGATTGGACTATGTTTGTTCGGTAAAGTACTGGACATATTATTTCTCACTATATCGCAACCATACTTCTAATTATATTTAAACAACCAAATTCAATATTCAAATGAATTAACTCTTTACCAGTTTAACTATTAACTTCAACTTCAATTGATAAGTTTTAGTTGACTTTTCCGTTCAATCATAATAGTGCTTCTTCAATTAGTTTGGTACCTATGTTAATCATGGATGCACCTGCATATAAACCATCGACAAAAAATTTTCCACTAAACATTTAATCATTTTCGCATAGACCATAGTTAACACATTGAAAAGGTATCTCCATCAAGATGAACTTCCTTGGAAGCATTAAACCTTTTGGTTCACCTGTATATATAACTACCAGACAATTTAGTTCTTCATTACCTACTTTAAAAAGACAAACTCCTGATAAATACTACAAGATTCTTAGATATGTTAGACCAATAAATGAAACTGTTTATGAACCAGGACAAGAAAAACCCCAGGGTGTTAGAGTACCTAAACAACGAGCAGAATATCCTCAATATAAATATGAACCTTTATATTTCAAAAGACAAAATCGTGGATTATATGGTGGTCTTCAACGTAGAGTTACCACCCAATGTTCGGAATATCTTAATAAATCTTTACGAGTTCAATTACCCAACATTCAAAAAGCAAAATTATGGTCAGAAGCATTAGATAAAACCTTCAGCATAAGAGTAAGTACCAAAGTATTGAAAACAATTACTAAAGAAGGTGGATTGGATAATTATTTAATTAAGGATAAACCAGGAAGAATCAAGACTTTAGGGTTAAAAGGTTGGCAAATGAGATATGATGTATTACAAGCATTAGAAGCCAAGAAATTACCAATTGTCAAACAAGGGGATAAAACAATCAGAGTTAATTATATTCATCCTGATGGTAAACAATTCATTGTTGGAAAGAAAGAATTATTAGCCAAATTACATTCCTATGTCCAAAATGATAGTTATTATCCAATTGAATGGTCCAAATATCAAAGAGAAAATGTTCATTTATCATTTGAAGATATTGTTGAGAAATTACAAGAATATAACTTTGATTTTAATCAAGTTACCGCTAAATAATGATCCCTGTAAATAGAAATCATGAACCATATAATTTTAAAAAAATAGCAGTCACAAATTCACGTGATCGAAAATTTCGGGAAAATATATACACGTGACGAGATTTTGTATTTTTTCTCTAGTAAGTTAACAGTGCGCACTAAAATAGTGGTGAGTTTGTGTGCAGGACATCCAAATTCTTTTTTTTTTGCTTTTTTTTGTTAGCAATGCTCATTCTCCTTACACTCTCTCAGTAAAAAAACAAGTTTGAAAATTTTTAATTCTTTCTTGATATAGAATATTTACCATATTATTTGCATATAGTTAAAAATGGCTAAGTCAGGTATGTGACCAACGCAAAACACATCCTAATAATGTATCCCGAGAGAGTTGTCCTTATGCGTGAACCCAGAAGAGAAGCAAGAGAATAGTCAAGGAAGTGAAGGAGATGGAAGAGATGAACTTGACATAAATGTGGAAGAGTCAATAATTAGACGAGATCAACTAGTCAAACAATCAACCACATTTGTAAAAGAACTTCAATGATATTTTGTGAAAGCACTTGTTATCATGTGAAGGAAAGCTGTTCCAACTAGACTTCACTAATATTCAATACCTTCAAAAATATGAAACAAGTAAATGAACAGACTCAGGGATACTTTTATTAATATACCTTTAAATAACAAAACATTATACTAACATTTTAACTAGGTATTGCTGCTGGTTTAAACAAGGGTCACAAGACTACCGCTAAGGAAGTCGCTCCAAAAGTTTCTTACAGAAAGGGTGCTTTAAGTAAAAGAGCTGACTTTGTCAGATCAATCGTTAAGGAAGTTGCTGGTTTAGCCCCATATGAAAGAAGATTAATTGAATTGATCAGAAATGCTGGTGAAAAGAGAGCCAAGAAGTTGGCCAAGAAGAGATTAGGTACTCACAAGAGAGCTTTAAGAAAAGTTGAAGAAATGAACCAAGTCATTGCTGAATCTAGAAAACATTAAATAATGGGTTTTCTTTGAAACATCAAATATTTAATAAACATAAATGTAAAAAATCTTGGGAAATGGAAGGACCTTAAAGGATAAGGTTGTTCATGTTTTCTTCCTGTATCATTCTTTTTTTGTTACTTTTGCTTCGGTATTGAAGTATGATGGTTAATATATCTTACGTTCAAAAATTAGTATTGTAGTTTTAAGCTCTAACGCGAAATTAACCTCCTATAAGAATTCACTAAAAAAATATATGTTTGTTAACATCAACAAATCACACTACCACAAGAAAGGATTATCATGATAAAGCCAAGTCAAATCCTTCGTCTTAATCTCACCAGAGTATTAAGAGGACCTATACCTCCACCTACATATTTTTCCAATCCCAAGGCAATACCGCATCAATATCAAGTGGAAAATATCCAACCAATACAACAAACTACAACACAAGCTACAACACAAGCTACTACACAAGCTACAACACAAGCTACTACACAAACAACTCACCCTCCCCAACAATCGTACTCCCATTCAAATGAAGGTCATTTCAGAGAAATTGCTTCGTTATTAGCCATGGTTGTTCTCTGTTACATTGCCATGGATAATTATACTGAACGAATGAAATTAGAGAAATTACATACGCAAACCACAGCCATAAATCTAAAAGCATTACAAATTCAACAAGTGGCACATAATAATGATCGCAAGAATCGAGATTTACAGATGCTTCAAGAAAGAAAAGATACTGCTAAACGAACTTTTAAAATGAGTTTACATATTGCCTTGTTAAGAAAACAATTGATTGAAGCTGGAATTGATCCCATTAATCTAGATCAAGCAATTAGAGAGTTTGAAAAAAGTGTGAGAGCTGATAATTCCAGTAAGAATGTTAGTGATCAATATTTATGGTTAGATGATGCCTCAGGTATGTACAATAAACATAAAGGAAAGCTGTTCACTTTACTAACTTTACCTTTAGAACTTAAGCAATATCTTCCAGATCCTTGTGATTATGACAAAATTCGTAAACTGGAATAAAATAAAACTAGTTTAGGTGTTTATGATATTATTATATGTATCCAGGGTTACCCGCCTTCTCATCCTTTTTTTTGGTATAAAATTTTTCGTGAGATTGTATCAAATTTCCTTTACTTTTACTTCCTTTTCTTCTCTATAATGTCTTTAATATTGGCGCCCATTAGAGTCACGGTTTATATGATATTTCCTCCACATATAATCTTATTCACTATGTGATGTCTTCGTGCTCGGGTAAGCCATAGATCTATTGTTTTTACCAGCCTAGATTTGTCGAGTCGTCTACAATGGAGTGACTACGCGGTTCTAAACATACATTAACAACAAAACAATTTATATTTCTATGTACATGTAATCTATCTTCTTCTAGGTTCAATTAATTCAGCATCAATTTGACCTAAAGATCGTTGTTTTAATTTTAATTGTAAAAGATTGAATTTAGGACAACAAACACTGGAAGCATTTGTGCCATTTTCTTGATAAAATTTCTTACAACATAGGTATAATTCATCGATATATTTTGTACATTTAGCTTCATTGTAACTATTGGCAAGTAGGCAATCTTGGATTGCACAGGCGTTGGATTTGCAAGTTTCATTTACTTGGGGCATGTTGGTGGGGGGATAATACTGTTGGTAAGGATTCTTCTTGAACTGTGATATTGTTTTGTCAACAGTTACCAGTACAAGAAGAAGAGATTTGATTTGTGAAACATTGACCAGAGATCAGACAAAAAAAAAAGATTCACCAATTATTTTATTACTATACATTTCTATTACGGTTTAACAATACTTGGTTCTAAATCTAATGCATACTCATCACTCTCTTCATCTTCATATTCACTAGGTTCATATATCACCAAAGGAGCGAAAAATTCATTTCTTGCTTCTGCCTTAGCATTCATACTTCTACTTATATAAAACATAGTACAGGATGAGAAAATTGAAACCATAATGGTTATTATTCCCCAACGAGAAAGATACCAACGTAAACTTTCAATTTCTGATCTCATTGCTGAATTCAATTCTGTGGTGATTTTATGATTTGTTTCTTGAATTCTTAAAAACATTCCTTTAGAAGATAATGTATTTTCTGATTTTTGATCATTTATAGCCACTTGGGAATCATTTCTCATTTGAATGAAATCACTATTTAATTCATCAGAAATAGTACTGAAATCTCGTTCTAAAATATTAATTAATTCAATTAATTCATGGATATGTTGTTCACGAGATCTTGTAATATCCACGCGTAATTCTTGTTGAGCACTTTCAAATAAATATTGTTCATTTTCAAGTTCATATTTTTGAGAAAATCTACTTGGAAGTTTCCTTAATTTGATATTTAATTGAGTAATTAATAATTGAATAATGGTATCTGCTTGACCTGGCGTGAATCCAGCATTAGTTAATTTGATATATACCAGATATGTATCCATATAAGGTTCCATACCATTGAAAATACTAGTGATTGAAGAATCATCTGGACTTGTTTCTGCATGTTCTTCTGCATGTTCTTCAGGTGTCTCCGTTGATTCAGTTGTTTCTATATGTTGTTTATCGGAATATAAATTATCTGGAATAACAGGTATGGCATTTTGCAGGATAATCGGTTGTTGTTGTTGTTGTTGTTGTTGTTGTTGTGGTAGCTGCTGCTGACGCAAGTGAGACACACTACTCAAACCTCGTCGTATATATTTTGCATGTACTATGTGATTCCTTAGTGGGTGATTTAACTTGACAGTTAATCGAAACAACGGGATTTGTTTAATCATGGATAATTCCGTTGTAATGTAAAGTAAAAAATAATAAGTACTTAGGTTAACTAATAATATACGATAACTCTTTAAACAACGATACTTCTATATACAAAACACTTAAGAACTCTTTTTATAATTAGCAAAAAACATTTTCATGTGTTCTCTCTTTGGTTGTGAATAACGAACATGAAAGGCAAAAAAATAATGATGTACTGCATATAACTAGGATCACACACACCCAATTTGGGTTACACATAGCGAGACTGGAGGGACGACATGTTCAATTTGATAAATTAACAGCCAGGAACAATGCACTAGTCATTTGATGAGGTAAGGAACCTTGATGTGGTTGTGCTGATGTAGATTCAATCTCTTTAATCTTTTTAATATACGCACCAACATTTTTATTTTGAATCTCTCTTAATAAATTATTTCCTGGAATATGAGCTCCTTCCAACGGTTGATCCAATGCATAATTATATAAAGATCTTGAGAAAAAGGGGAATCCAAATTCTAAATCCGAGAATAAAACCAGGGATTTGGTTTGATTTTCAATGTCATGATCAATACATGAATAGCCCAATAAACTATTGTTTACTCGGCCATTATTACTGGGAATCATGATTAAATCGGGAGTTGAAGGGATTTCTTCATTAAATATATCATTTGATTCACCTTGAATAATTCTTGTAGTTAAATTGAGTAAATTATTTTCTCTAATTCTAATATCACATAAATTAACAATTAATTTACGATGATATTCACTAATCACATCATTAACTTGGTCTTGGTTTTCAAGTTCATTAACCAGATACCTAGTCTTATTGTGAAAATCAACTAAAGTAATTTCAGGCAATTTTGATTTGAATTCTCCTAGTTCCTGTTGATTACATGAACAAGCAAATGATTCCAATTCAACAAGAATGGAATTTCTAATTGACTCAATTCCATTATAATCTTCAGCATCCCATACTGTACCTTCTTTTTCATATATTGTTACTTCAGTAATGGTAGGTACTAAACAACACCAAGTAATAAACCTACTTGTGTCTCGTAAAAGTCTCACTCTTTCAGCGGCAATATGAGACTTGTATTGAGTGAAATATTCATTTCTAACAGCAATTACGTATTGTACTTCCTTCCTATCAGGAACTTGAATCTTTCTATCAGCATCTAAATAAGGTTGAGGAATTTCTGGAGGAGGTAAAAGAACATGAGGAGTTAAATCAAGGATTAATGTAACACTGGTTGGTGTATTGCTTCTTGGTAAAAGCAGCTTGCTATTATTTAATCCCACAGGGGTATTAATAAACATTTGCTTGGAAATTCGTAACAATTCAAAAGGTAAGTCAATTATCACCAGCCAATAAAACACAATTCCATTCCAAAACATAATAAATATATTGCTTGATTCTTGAGGTTGGTGTTGGGTCATTGAATTTAATTTCAATTCAAACAAAAATATCCTTATATACATCCAAAGATGCATTATAAACAGATGAATTGAGAATAGTTTCATATAAATGAATAAAACATAAGTAAGGATTACCCGTTGAATGTGTACTCCAAAAAGATCAAATGTAGTATAAACTTCTTTGGAAGAATCTAATGCACTCAATACAGCACCAGAGTCCAAACCTAAACCTGAACCAGGAATCCCTTTAAATTCTTTAATCCCAACAATCTTTTCAAAGACAGCTTGAGAGTCAGATGGTTTAGCGTACATGTTGTGATTAATCAGGAGTAACACGTCTTACAAGAAAAACAAACAGAAAAAGTGTTGCAAAAAAAAATAATGTCAAATTAAAGGCGTAAAAATTAACTAAACAAAGTGTAAAAATCTATAGATAAATAAACACATAAAAAACAAACTAATATACAAATCAAGAATTGAAACAATAAATGTGAGTCTATTCCATGGCAGCGTCTTCTTCAACAACATTTTCTATTTCATCAGTAGTACTACTATCTTTATCTTCTTCATATGGAGCAATAGTAATTGAATATTTGTTGGCTTCTTCTAAAGAAGTATCTTCAGTAGGAATAATCAATTCAATTTCATCATCACCAACAAATTTAGCTTTGATTTCTTCGAATTTAATCAATTGATCGAATTCAACATGTTTTTCAAAACAAATTTCTTGATTCTTGTAATCTTTAATTAAGGAAATAGCATCTTCTTGAATTTCTTCATCTTCATCATTGTCTTCTTCTTCATCAAACCCAGACCAATCGTATTCCATAGTGTCGTCAACTTCACTTTCAACTTCATAATCTTCATCTTCATCGTCGTCTTCTTCTTCGTCTTCTTCTTCAACAGCTTTAGTTACAGCAGTTTCAGTTTCTTCAGTTTCTTCTTCCTTCTCTTCGTCTTCTTCGTCTTCTCCATCTTCTCCATCTTCTCCATCTTCTTCATCTTCTTCATCTTCAACTTCTTCAAGAACAACTTCAGCTTCAATATCATCTTCACTTTCATCTTCACTTTCATCTTCACTTTCATAATCTTCATCTTCCTCCTCCACTTCTAAATCACTTTCAACAATATCATTAAAGTTCAATTTCCCTTTAATAAGCAATTGATTTTCATTTTTCAAAAATTCAATCTTTAATTCATCCTTAACTAAAGAAGGTAATCTCAAATTCAACTTATAAGTATGATCATCCAATTGAACCAATTCACAATCTTTACTATCAGCTAATTCATCAGCCAAGTCAATAACATCAAATTCATCTTCACTATCTTCAGCTTGTAACAACCCATCCTCGTCATATAATTCATGATCACTTTCTTCTTCATCTTCAGAAAAATCGTCATATTCAATCAATTCGTCATCAGTTGAATCTTCTTCACTTTCTCCTTCAGGTAAATCAAATCTATGTTTGTAAATAGTGATACCTCCTTCTTCTTCATCAGAAGAATCAGAGGATTCGTCGTCATATTCGTAATTTTCAGGATTCCCTGCATCATAATCATTTTCTTCTTCTTCATCTTCTAATTCACTATCAACTTCAAAATATTCCGGCTCAGAACCTAATTCGGAATCTTCATCTTCAGATAAAGCAATTTCATCATCACTTACTAATTCTTCTTCAAATGCTTGTCTTACACTTTCAAGAAGTAATTGATCTTTGAATTCTTTTGGATCACTAGAATATTCAATATCATAGTCATCAAACTCTTCGTCTTCAGAGTCAACTTCAGATCCACCTTGAGCTTCTCCAGTTAATAAATCATGAATAGCTTGAGCTTGTAATTGGTCATTCAAATCAACAATATCGTAAATATCAACTGGATCAACTTCGGATTCAACTTCAGATTCAAATTCAGATTCGAATTCAGAATCCAATTCAGAATCTTCATCGTAATATCTAACCAACTCATCATTCAAGTCATAAACCTCACCTTCAGCTTCTAATTCATCAACCGCATCGTTTTCTAACTCGTCATTCAAATCAACAATATCTTCATCGTCGTAGTAAACAACGTCATCGTCACTGTAATCTTCTTCTTCTTCTTCTTCTTCTTCGTCATCATCAACATTTTCAGCAAGATCAAATTCATATGTCTCACCTTCTTCTTCTTCATAATCATCTTCAGACTCTGGTTCTTCAACATAAACATATTTCTTTAAAGGTCTTTCATGAAATCTGTGTTGGTTTCGATATCTAACTGGTTGTTTAGCAGCAAAGTAATTCTTTCTGTTATATCTACTATTTCTTGGTTTAAATGAAGTCATTTTTATTTAATTATTGTTCTATATGGATCCAGCAATATATTTTCAAATTGATAATTTCTAAATAAAATTCAAGATGTATTAGGGAATCTACTCCATACTTTATAGAAAATTTTCCACTTGGAAAAAAAGCTTAACAGAAGACCTGTGCGGCTCGAAGACTTACCTAATTGGGCAACACCAAGCAATTCACGTGTCGCGCCTTACAAAGGAACGTTCGAGAAAATTTCTTTTTTTTAGTGTCATTTTTAACTACACACAAAAATCGTCATAGAAAATTATAGAAGTAAACGGAAGGAAAATTTTTTTTCGCATTACCCGGATTAAAAGTTGTACTATAAATACTAGCCATTCCCCTAGTCTCCCTTTTTCTGAAAACCAAATCTCTTTGCCTTTTGGCTTAGATCACGTGTAGTATCTGTTCTTTTCAGTGTAACAACTGAAATGTCATCATTGATGACTTCAAAAATTACGTTACATTTTTATTTTTGGATTTTTGGGTAGAAAGGATATTGTTGGGCTTGCTCACAACTTTCTACATAGTGTCGTTGCCATTGCACTTTTTTGGCTTCTGACGCAAATTCTTTTTTTTCACTTATTTTTAAGTTTTACATTGTGCTTGGTGGTAACCATCATAATGAAGATTTAAAAGTTTTGAAAGAAGAGTACTACTTTTTTGTAGATATGTTTGTAAATTGACGTGCATAGAAGGATCCTTTATCTGATCAGAAGAAAAAAAAAAAGCAATTTCGGTGATATGACCCTTAACTATTGTTCATATGAAGGATATTCCTACACAACGAAACGATATTTACTGCATTCTAGCACTGACGTTGAATTAAAAGAGTAAACACATATAGTATAAGAAATGAACGACCCCGATGGGGCAGAGAGTAGACACAGTTCACTGAATTCATTTCAACAACACAATGAGTTATTCCCCAGTTTGAACCACCAGCACAACAACAACCACAACAACAACACTCGACGAAATACACAAGGATACAGTTATGATGATTACTCAGCAACAAACTCAAGTGATTCGCAACCTTCATTTGTTCATTTAAGAAACGCATTTTTAAACAGATCTAATCCCCAACTTGGGAAGAATGGAATACACATGCAAGAAGTCGATTTATCACAAGAACTGGTTGAACCATTTGATTCTCATTCAGTGGCATCTTCAGGAATTTCCCTTGAATCTTCTGTGATTGATAAAATGACTGAGGATATCTTGAATAATGGTGATGTTGGCGAGGCAAGTGGTGGCGCTTTTCGATTTCTACGACTTTATGAACGAACATATAAACAAAAGAAAAAGGATGAAAGAATACGACAGATTACTGATAATATGAAAAACAATCAAGAAATACCGTTACAAACTATGAATACTGAAACAAGTTCGGTATTTAATTTATCTACATTGGACGATTTTAGTAGATATGTCAAAGAAACTGCATTAAATGACGAGTTGTATACTCGAATGTCAAAGAAACTTCCCATAGACGGGGAAATAAACGATCAGTTGAATGTTATTCAAGAATCGGATCTTGCCGATAATTTCTACGCTGGTAGTGAAATGGAACATAAACGAAAACACAAAGCTAGTTCGAGATTGAAGAAATGGGTACATAATCGAAATTTCAACAAACTTCATGCTTCCAAATCGGAAATTAGTGAATTAAATTACACACCCAATAAACCAATACATTCACCAGCCTCAGAAGAAGGAACTCAAAGAAGATTCTTACAAAGAAGTTTAAAAGTCCGGCACTTGCAAATGATTTCCTTGGGAGGTACTTTGGGAGTAGGGTTAATTTTAAATTCAGGAAAAGCATTCACTATTGCAGGGGGGTTGGGAGCAACATTAGCATTTTTAATTATGGGATTAATTGTATTGGCGACTATGATGTCATTTTGTGAAATGGTAACATTTGTTTCTGTCGTTGATGGTGTTTCAGGATTAAGTTCACGATTTGTTGATGATGCATTTGGATTTGCCGCCGGTTGGTTATATTTCTTTTGTTTTGCCTTTGGAGTGGCAGGAGAGATTGTCGCGGGTGTAATTATGTTATCATTCTTTCCTGAGCTTCAAACTACCCGAAGTCAAGGTGCAGCAGCAGGTTTTGTGACATTCTTTTTAATTTTAATCCTAGGAAGTAATTTGTTAGATATTAAGATTTTTGGAGAGATTGAATATATGTCTAGTTTAATCAAGGTGCTTTTCATTTTGGTTATGATGATAGTGATGGTTATACTAAATCGAGGGGCTATGGGTGGTGATGTCCTTGGGTTTAGATATTGGACATACCTGAAATCAGATTTTGAAAACAATATAATCTTTGGATTATTTAGACCATCATTTAATTTACATGATACTGGAACAAGTCCACCAAGTGATGGGATTGGTGGTGATTTAGGAAGATTTATGTCATTCTTAGTGGCTATGTTAGTTGTCGCTTATGCATACAGTGGTACAGAAATTGTTTGTATTGCCGCTTGTGAAGCTAAGAATCCTAGAAAAACATTACCCTCAGCTACGAAACGAGTATTTTGGAGAATTATTCTTTTCTACGTAGTGGCTACATTTTTAGTATCATTAAATGTTTACGCCGGGGATCCCAGATTATTACGATATATTCGTCCTGATATGGACCCGGAACAATTCCAATCAAATCCCGCAATTCTTCTTGTTGGTGGGGATAATTGTGGATTTGATCCTACCATGTTTGCAGGGTATGCCAGTGGTGCTCAAAGTCCTTGGATTGTAGCATTACAAAGTGTGGGACAATGTCGATTCGGTTCAGTGGTTAATGCTTTTTGGGTTTTCTTTGCTGTTAGTTGTGGTAATTCTCAATTATATGTTAGTTCAAGAACGATTTATTCATTATCCCTTCAAGGTAAAGCTCCCAGATTTCTTAGTTATTGTAATCGATATGGTACTCCGTACTTTGCTGTGCTTGCGGCTGGTAGTTTTGGATTATTTGCTTATTCATGTGTATCTGAACTGGCGACAGTTGTTTTCCAAAATCTTTCCACAATTACTGCTTCCTCAGTTATATTTGTGTGGTTTGCCATGTGTTTAACATATATTCGATTTTATTTTGGACTTAAACGAAGACCCGATATTTTAAGTCGAGATGATGAATCATATCCTTTTAAATCACCTTTCCAACCGTATACAGCGATCATTGGGTTGGTGGGGACAGGATCTATTATATCTGCCATGGGGTATACTGTATTTTTAAAAGGCGAATGGAATACATTGTTTTTCTTTTCAAGTTATGGGACATTAATTGTATTTGCTATATTGTATGTGGCATATCGATTAGTTAAAGGTACAAGTATTCCAAGTTTAGATCGATTGGATTTTGATGCTGGTAGAACCGAAATGGATAGATATATCTGGGATGCTGGTAGAGATTATAATGTTAGAAGTTTTAAAGATGTTGGTCAGAAAATTCTTTCCTTTCTTGCTTAGAGTTTATAGATAAGGTTATATTCAAACTATAGATTTGAATGTAGTGTGATGTTAGATCTGCAATGTAATGTAATGTAGCTGCAAAATCACAGGTACAAGAAGTGGTGAAATATGAACTAATTCTCACTTTTACACTTACAACAGTGACTTAAACTCAATCAACAAACTAGCAAGACCCATCACTTGTTAGTCGTATTGATGCAGGTACTCGTTCCTTGTTTGCGTGTATAAGCGATCGTCAGATTTTCCCAATTAGGCAATTTCGTAATCTACCGAGAAATTTTTTTAATTATTATTTTTTCTTTCAGGAACAAAGAAATATTTAGAAAAACTGTCGACTTTGTTTTAAAAAAAAAACTCACACAATTTTTGGTTGTCTTTCTTTAAGTTACAATCTATAGATGACTTGGACAACTACTGAGTCGTTCCTTCGAGGTAAAGTTGTCAAAGCGTTCTTACCCTTTGACAAACATCCTAATTTGGTCAATGAAAATCTAAGAAATTTGTATCCTGGTGATGAAGTTTACATCTTTGAAATTAAAGATAATAAATGGGCTAGAGGGTATGCTATTTCCAAACCTTTCCCTAGTAATTTTATCTCGACTTCGGTTAATTTAGATGATTTACCTAGTAATAATTGTAACGTTGTCGTTTTCCCTTTGAAATATATTAGAGTGAATCAAGTTGTTGCCTTTCCTCAAACTGAAAAAGATAGTGAAGGTAAAGATGTTCAAATTGTTCCTTCTATTAGCGAAATTGAAAAAGCTCAAACTCGTGGTGGATTTGACAAGGCAGACGATGAAGGCAAGGTTATGCCCAAATTACCCAGTGATTATAATTCCAAACCGGTTGATAATCTTGTTGACGAATTAGGGTATTCTTTAGAATTATTAACTTCTCACCTTTTTGCCTTGTACTCGATTGGTGAATTTAGATTGTTCACCAAGTTGGTTTCTCTTTTCCATGAATTACATAGAACCATGATTAAATTAAGTAACAATTTACTTACAACCAATGAAACTATTTATGCCAAGGAAAATGCCACCCATTTGTTGAATTTGATTGCAAAGAAATTAGCTTCTAGAGCTGCTCGTTTGAATGAAAAATCTTATGATTTGGATAACAAGGATACAGATATTTCTGGCTACAAGTCAATTTTAGCAAGAGAAGCCACCACTAGTGATCTCTTGTCTTTACAACTGGCTATTCCTTCAAGAATTGCATTAAACAGTCAGTTGGGAGCATTGGTTGGTAGTTACCCCATTCATGCACATTTGATCGAATCAGAATATTCTTTAAAACCCGCAGGAAATAAGAAATTACTTCGTGAACCAATTCCTAATATTCTTGTTGATTTTAAGCAAGTTTCAGGATCTTCTGCTTATCAACCTCCAGGTTTTGCCGGTATGACTGCTTATATGTATCTTCGTAATTCCACCAAGAGATTAACTGAAGCATTTGCCGTACAAACTAATTCTGTTGATGATTTAGTTAATGTTGAAAAGCTTAGTGCTGCTCTTTTCCTTAATTTGCCAATTAGTGAAATTGATAATAATCGTGTTTATCTTGTTGCAGTTTTAACTGAAGAAATTGATGTCAATATGAGACCACCGCCAAATCAACAACAAACCCAACTACAATTGCAACAACAATATCTTAAAAGAATTAAACGAGGAATTGCTGTTGGTGTTGCTGATATTACTCGTGTTTTCTCAAGAAATGAAGGTGCATTGACTACAGGAGAACATCATAGATATGCCATTTCCTTATTTGGTTCGTCAATCAAGTATAATAATTCTGGTGAAATCGCTAATATCACTAATAATGATGGTTGGGGAGGTTTGGCTGATAGGATTATTGCTAATTCAAGTTCAGGTATTTTGGTTAACCCTCGTGCTGAAAAGTTGGTAGTTACAGTCAAGGAATTTAAGAAACAATTGAATTTCAATCCTCAAGAAGTTAGTACTGGTCCAATTTCCCGAATTAAACCAATCTTTTTTGACCCATTATCGGAAAATTATGAACGTCTTTATTTGAAATTAGGGAAAATTGGTTTAAGTCATAAACCATTGAGAGATGACTTGTTGACTGTTGAAGTTAGTGCTCCTAATAATGAGTTGATTGCATTCGCCAAGGGTTCAAATCAGCAGGAACAACGTAGTTGGCAATTAGTTTCAGTTCATCCTGATGAAAATATAGGAGAAATTGTTAAAGTTAGTGGAATTTCTTTACAAAATCCTTCAAAAAGAATTCCCCAAGATGACTACCTTTTGTTGTCATTGTTTGTTAATGGCGTCTTAGCAGGCCAGGGGAAATTACTTTATAAAACCAACAACAAGTTAGTGGAATTCAACAAGAAATCAATTGATATTACTGCTTTGAATAACAAGATTACTATTGGTCGTGTTGAAATTAGTACCCAATATATTGGAAAGATTTATAATTCCGATATTTCTCTTGATAATATTTTCCAATATGAAAGTTTACTTCAAAAGGGTAAAGCAGGAGTTGATGTACTTTCCCAAGCAATGGAAAGTTTCTGTAAAATTGGTCCAAGTCAATTAGTTAAATATTTCACAGAGTCCTTGAGATCTTTCCATGGTATTGTTTCTTGTGTGCTAAAGAGAGATGATATGGAAAACAAAGAACAATTCCTTGATCTTGTGTTTAAAGCTACGTTACATTTAATGGATGTTCTCTTTGGAAAGCAAGAACAATATTTACCTTTGATTGAAAATTACACTAATAAATTCAAGAGTCCTCCACCTGTCAACATTTTCTATTTATCCAGTATTGCCAAGGTGTTCCATAAAGTAGATGTTGAATGGAATGCAGTCACTAGATCAATGTGTAGAGTTATCTCATACATTATGAGAATTGCTATTGTTTCCATGCATGGAGTTACTGAACAATTGGAGGAATATTTTCAATCTTTAGGAATGTTATTTATGGGTGTGGCAAAATTTTTGGCTGTCCCTTCACCTAAATTAGCTGAAGATCAAATTTTAATTATGAATATTGTTGATTATGTCTTGTCATTTAGACTGAGTATGGATCCCGTTACAATTATTACTTCAATTATTGGATTCTTGGATGCTGTGGGTACTAGAGGGTTAGGTGCTAATGATGAATCTTATATCCCAGGTCAAACTCAAGTTGTTCAAGGTACCAAGGGACATGAAGTTATTATTGGGAAATTACTTTTAAGTAATCGATTACTTAATTCCAAGTACACGGAAACTCATAAACAAGTTAGACGTTTACTTGTTTCTGCTTCTGTTCGCTGGGCTATTGAAGTATTAACTGGAGCTACTGATATTGATGCATCAAGATTAGCCTGTTCTAATTTGAATATGGTTTGTACGATATTATGGGAACAAGTATTACCTAGTGGGGATCCTGAAGATATTGAATTATGTTATTCATTAACAAAATTCCTTCCTGTACTTGCCAAAGTATTTATCAGATATAACAATTATTTAAGAGCAAATGACCAATTTAGACCAAAGCGTACATTTACCAATCTTTTCCCTACACAATATCCTTTCCGGGAATTCTCCATTGATTCCGTTGTCAATGATGAAGTTATGGTTGAACTTTTAGTGGAAATTGCCACTTGTTTCTCATTTGTTGCTTTAATTGGTAAGAAGGCAGTCAATGAAGAAGGAATAGTTAAGATCTTGGGATATGCTATTGCCAATGATTTCTTTGATTCTGAGAAATATTTAACAAATAACTTTGGAAGTAAAGATCTTATTGAAATGATGAAAGGTATTAGACATATGAGACAAGGGTTTTATTTCCCCGAAGATAAATGGTTAACCCTTTATGCAGTTATTGGTGAAGGTTGTTTATGTGCTATGGAATTAATTACTCCATTGTTAGTTGCTGAACATATCCCATTACAAGATGATATTGAATCATTTGATGTTCCACTTTGGGGAGTTTATTTTAGAAATTTACTTAAATTAGGTACCATGGCACCAGTTGCTGTAGAACATTTATCAGAAGTGCCCAAGATGGCTTGTTCCAAGATTACAGGAACTATGAGAGATAGAGTTGCAGGATTGGTTGCAAATACTTGGGATGCTTTAGGGTGGTATGTTGGAGAAGAAGAAATTGATAGATTTAAATTGAGAAAATATGGTGGATATCAAATTGAATTCTTGGACAATTATGCATATGGTATCTTACCTGATTTAATGTTATTGGCTTTACAAAAGAATCAAAAATGTCAACAAATTGCTGCCCAAGTTATTTGGAGTTGTTTAGTTAGTGAATTTACCTTGACTAATAATATCAACGATCTGGTTAAACAAATCTTGTTTGGATTACATGAGATTTATCATAGAAATGCCTACAAGCCTAAATCTACTGAGCAAGATTCTTTTATTCATGAATTGAAATCGACAATTAGATTGGATGTTGAGGATGGTATTTTTGGATTGGTTTACAATTTCATTCATACTCTTGCCAAATATTTAGATTCATTGAATTATTTGGCTAGTGTTCCTGTGGGTCCAGAATTTAATGATGATCGAGCATTCCATGAAATTAATTGTCGTGTTTATTTGAGAGATGCTGGTAAACCAGAAGTTCTTGGGTCATATGTAAGTGCCATGCATGAAGACTACGTTAATACTAAAGATCACATTCAAGCAGCTTTGAGTTTGGAATTATATTCCACAATATATACTTGGGATCAGAATACTGTATTACCACCAAGTTACAAACCAAAATTCAGTCAACAAACTTCATTTGAAAGAAAAGAATTGTTGTATACTATGATTGCCAAGAATTATATCAAAGGAAATTCTTTAGAAAGAGCTATTGATGCATATAATGAATTATTAGATGCTTATCACAAACACACGTTAGATTTAAAGAGTTTTGCTTATGTTCATAGTAAATTGGCCAAATTATATTTGGAATTAGAATCTTCCGACAAGTTAACTCCTTCATATTTCCGGGTGGAATTTATTGGTACTGGGTTCCCCTTGTATATTAGAGGACGTGAACAGATTTATCAAGGGTTACCATTTGAACATATTACATCGATTCATAAACGTTTATTGAATATTTTCCCTGGTGCAAGAATTATTTCTGATGATGCTAGTGCTATTAATGCCAAGGAAAAGTTTAAAAATGGGAAATTCTTGTATGTTACTGTGGTTGATCCTGTTGATGAAATCTCGGATAAGGTGTTTAATACGTCAATTGGGGTTAGACAATATGCTAGAAATAGAGATTTGAGATTCTTCACGACAATGAAGAGACTTACTGGATCAACCTCAGTTTACGATTTATGGACTGAAGAAACTACTTATGAAACTCAAGTTTCATTCCCTACATTAATGAACCGTAGTTTTATTAAAGAATCTAAAGTGGTTAAACTTTCTCCATTAGACAATGCCATTAGAACATTAATCAACAAGAACAACGACTTAATTCAATTAGAAAGTAAGATTAATCTTGCCCTTAAGGAAAAGAATGAACTTGGTTCATTGAGTATGGAAATGTCAAGACATCTTTCTGGTACTGTGGATTCCCCTGTGAATGGAGGTGTTGGTCAATATCGTGAATTCTTGAATAAGGACAATGAAGAAGATGCTGAAAAGTTAAGATTGTTAAAGAGAGCCTTTGATGATTTGGTGATGATTTTAAACAGATGTTTACAATTACATGGCAAGATTATTAATCCAAATATGAAGAATTCTCATGAAACTTTAATTGAACTTTACAAAAAGAATTTCAAAGAAGAAATTGAAGCTTTGGAATTAACTGGAGAAATCAATGGTTCAACATCAATATCCAAAGTACAACGGATGTCTATGATTAGAGGAAATAGTAATACCAGAAATGGTGATGCTGGATCTCCACTTAAACAATTACCTACTAATCGATCAAGTGGATCCTTTGGTACTACTCTTAATTCATCGGTTAGTACCAGACAAGGTCTTTCAAGAACAAATAGTGAAAGTGGATTTAATACAGTTAGATTGGAAAGAGTTCAACAATTTAAACTGTTGATTGATCAATAGTTTTTCTTTTTATATAGGTATAAATGTGTTTTTGTTTTAGTATTTAATGTAGGAATATGGTCTACTGAAGAATGAAACTCGGAATTGACAAGATTCCAAACTATATCTCCAACAGCATTTGGAACTCTACATATAGTGACGAAGTTTTAAATCAAACTTACCTAGGTGTTGGTGAGAAAGAAGAATAGAAAAGTGTAATAAAATTCAAATATTTTGGTTGCCAAAATTCTGTTCTCTTTATAGTTTACGCTTTTAAAGTTTACACATCTGAAAACTACTTTATTCCACCATTGTTAGGGGAAATACAATGGTTCTCTACTAGTAAAAAGTGAACAGGTAATTTCTATTTGTTATCATTTGTTATCATTTGTTAACTTTGACGTCATTCACATCAAGCAAACAAAGTATTGGTTGTCTAGGTTAATTTATTATGTAGTAAAATTTTCCAGTTTGTCAGATTTACTTGAGAACTATTAGTATAAGAACACCAAAATTATTCTAGAATTTGAAAGCAAAATCTTGGCTGGATCATTAAGTAAATTAACAAACTCTCCATCTCTGATTTTATTTACATCTTTTAGAGATCCCGGATTCAAATATCGGACGCCTCTTATTAACCAGTAAAATAACCAACAATGGTTAACCTGTAAATCCGCCCTCATTTTTTTTTTTCGTTCAGGAACTTGACAGAAAATCTAAAGTCATTGGAAAAAAAAGGTGAACAACCCCATTTTTTACACAACTTTTCATAGTTGATAAAAGGAAAAGATATATATATAAGATGTTTAGATTAGCTGCTGTTCGTTCAATCCGTGCTCCAATGCTTAGAGTTGCCACTCCAATTCGTTTTTATGCTGCTCCTCCAATCTCCAAAGAAGAAGTTACCAAACGTGCATTTGAAGCTTTGAAAACAGTTGCTGCTATACAAGAATCGAAACTTTCATTAGAAGCTAGTTTCCAAAAGGATTTAGGATTGGATTCATTAGATACTGTGGAAGCTTTGGTTGCCTTGGAAGAAGAATTTGAATTGGAAATTCCTGATAAGATTTCCGATGAAATTAAGACTGTTGGTGAAGCTGTTGAATATATCTTTAAAGAAGAACAAAAGTATTGATTGAAATAAAAAGTATAAGTGACGATGATGTGTTATCTGACTCTTTTGTATCTACTGTAAATATATTAAAATATCAAATTTGTAGCTGAAGTAAACATCTTTTGCATGGAATCTGATCATGTAGAGCATGACTTTGTTTTGCTACAACGCAGTAGTTTATTGTATGCACTTGTATCCTGATCCTGTTCTACTTTGATGTACTCTCGTCTATTACGAAGATGTGTTTTGATTGGCCAGAATCACTCACGTGCTGAAAATCATATGCCACAAAACGAGTAAATCTTCTAAGGATCATTCCTTAATAGTACACCACTACTGAATAATGACAGACAAATCTGACAAAACACACGAACAGGAATCAAAAATTGAGTCGGTGCCAGTGCCCGAAGAGACAATTCTTTCACATACTGAAGATGAAGAAGACGATGATGATCATGAAGTTGCCAATGATGCTGTTGAATATCCTGGTACTGTCATCCCTGACAGTAACGTTGAATCAATTGATGCAGATCAAGATTTAGCCAGTGGTTATGACATTGATACTGATTATATTGATTTGATTCATTTGAAGATCGCCTCAATTGAAGATTTAAATTTGGAAAGATTCAAAAATTTACAATCATTATGTTTAAGACAAAATTTAATTACATCAATTGTGGGAGTCAAAGTGTTGACTGATGCCTTGACTGAATTAGATCTTTACGATAATCGAATCAATCATATTTCTAGTTCAATTAAACATTTAACCAAGTTGAAGAATCTTGATTTCTCGTTTAATTTAATCAAGAATATCAAGAATATCGAAACATTGATTGAGTTAGAGAATTTATACTTTGTTCAAAATAAAATTAGACATATTCAAAATCTTGAAAATTTAACCAAATTGAAAAACTTGGAATTAGGTGGGAATAAAATTGAAAAAATTGAAAATTTAGACAAGAATGTTAATATTGAACAATTATGGTTGGGTAAAAATAAAATACACAGGTTTGAAAATTTAAATCATTTAGTTAATTTACGAGTACTTTCAATTCAATCAAATAGAATTACAAAAATTGAAGGGTTAGAAAATTTGGTTAATCTTGAAGAATTATATTTGTCACATAATGGAATTGAAAAAATTGAAAATCTTGAACATAATGTCAATTTACAAGTACTTGATGTTACCTCGAACAAACTTAAACATATTGAAAATATTAAACATTTAAGTAAATTAACTGATTTCTGGTGTTCATATAACCAAATATCCAATTTCCAAGAAGTTGGTGATCAATTAGGTAAACTTGAAGAATTAGATACTGTTTATTTTGAAGGTAATCCAATACAAACCGAGAATCCAAGTGCTTATAGAAGAAAATTGATATTATATTTGGGTCCATCATTAGCTAAAATTGATGCTACTTATATTCATTCTTAGGGCATGAAAGATTTTGTTTAATTTATATAGAATTGTTAAGTTGAAAAGATTCATTTGTAGTAAACTTTGGCACATGTATGTTAAATATAGTTGCTAATTTCTAGAAATTGCTCTTCACTGGTCTTATACGCACAAAAAATGGGAGATGTTTTACATTAGAATTAAACACTGTATTGATTTTACAGGAAACTTCTAGTAAATCTCACCAACAATTCTACCAAGTTCTAGTTAATTCCCCTAACCAATTCTAGTTAAACTTAAAAATGACCTCCCTTGGTAGCGTCACCAACTAGAAAATTCTCGAATTTTCTTTTCAGTTACAAATTGCGTGATTTTACCATTTTTCGCACCCAAACATGATACCCCACAGCAAACATGAAGAATATAAAAGCAGGTGGACTTTCTCTTGAGCTAGCTTTGTTCTAACTTCCTCTACAATAACAATCAACTCAAGTTACAATGTTTTCAAGCTTTTTTGACAGTGATTTCGACGATTTTTTCTTTAGACCAAGAAGATACACTACTAGCAAACCTGAAGATTACAATCCAAGACAAATTACCCAAGGCAGTGTGAATGATGTGACTCCTTGGAGTAGACCCTCAGCATTACAACGTGATTTCAATGATTCATTCTGGAAGAATTTCAATGCTGGAAAATATTTTGTTGGGTTTGATGAAGATATGCAAACTGAAGAAGATAAGACCCAATACTTGGTGACATTCAAGCAACCTGATTTAAAACCTGAAGATGTCAAGATTGATTTCCATAAGAAAGAAAATGAATTAGTTATTTCTATTAATCATGAAGAAAAGACTGAACATGGTTCAAGTTCAAGAAGTTTTGTCAGTAGTAGAGTGTTTGCCAAGCCCATTAATTCTGATGAAATTAAAGCAGACATTACTGGTGATTCAATTCAATTGATTTTACCAAAAGTTGAACCTGATAAGGAAGAAAAACCAAATGTTGTTAGTGTTAAGGTGAATAAGTTATAGTTTTAATTATGCCGGTCATGTTTTAATCTATAGGTATATAGTTGAAATAAAATGAACAATCTGAAAAAGTAATTGTGTAGATTGATTATAAATGTTCTCAAAGTGCGATTTTTTTGCGGACTTTTTTTTTGCAACTTTTAATTGTACAAACCAATATGAACAGACTTACTTTGTTCTTTATTAGAATTCAAAGGAGATTTCAAAAATTCTGTCAAATTGAACCAGTCTTCCCTCAAAATGCTTGGCCTAAAAGTCAATTACCTGTTTCTACTTCAGTTGATACCATGACTGAATTAACTTCACTAGTTGATCAAGAAATTACAAGTATTGGATATCAAGGATCTTATCATAATCACCTTGACATTACCCACACACCACCCTTGATGTTGAAAAAGAGACAAACAAACTACACTATTATTCCTACAAACAATGAAAATGAAAAGGAAAAGGAAAATGAAAATGAAAATCTTGTTGATTGTCCTCCCTGGTTGGATTCACCTAAAAAACACAAACGAGTTAAAATAATCAAACCTAATTGTTTGTAATCAATTTTGTATCCTCAACTTTATAATTATCCAAAACAATTCTATAAATAAATGAAGGAGCAAACCCACCAATATTAGTTATAAAAATATCAATATGTTCAGGAGGAATATAATCTTCCAATGGATTTGTGACAACTTCTACATTATCCATTAATTCAAAATCATCATAATTTAATACATTTCCAGAATTCCCCACTTCAATTAAATCATCTCGATTGAAAGGATATAATGGAGATAATTTATATAATCCACCAACTGCAAACACGGGAGTCTTGTGTTCTTTAGCACATTCAACTACATTAGCAACACCTGAATTAGACAAACACCCACCATTTGCAAATATAGCATTTGTTCCTATAATTACTTTCCCCACGCGTGACATTACTGCATATGTGGTGGTATCTGGAATCAAAACCGTTTCAATATTATGTTTAGCTAAAGTTTTGGCAAATTGTTGGGCCTTTTTAATTTCATTAGGATAATTTTCCATCACCAATACTGTAAAATTACGTTTTGCTTTAGCCTTAATAAGAAAATGTAATACTGTATCTGATGTAGGTGTAGGTGTCAACAATACTTCATTATCGTGAATTAAATCAACACACATTGTTTCTAATCCTTCATTGACATTAGTGATTTCATCAACCAAATCTCTTATACCTTGAATTATAATGGCTCTCATATCTGACATTTGCTTCTTAGTATGATCTTCAGTAGTTGTTGTCAGTTTGGTTGTTGATAATAAACTAAACATTGAACTCATCATGGGGGTATTTTCATGCTCATTAGTTTCAATTTCATCACGAATTAACGCAAGTACACGACGTATTATATTACCAGGAATAATTTTTCTGGGATATGATTTATGAATTATAATACCTACTTCACGAACGATATTAATTAAGTCATTAGGATTAGTCCATCGAGCAGCTGATATAACTTTCATTAACAATTGGGCAATTGCAAGGGCGATCTCTTGATCACCCTGAATTTGGTGACGTTTAAGACTGGAAACTATTGGATCAACAAGTGATTTTATTTCTGGTGTTAACATGTTGGTCATGGTGTTGCTTCTTTAGTCATATTGAAAATTTTTTAACATTTGATTTTTGTAAGAAAAATTAAAAAAGGAATTGGTAGCGGTTGCCCCAACTGGTAGCATCTCAGGTCTACAAAAGCAAAATTCAACTGAAAAAAAATCAAAACACCATCAAAAACTTCAAACTAAGTGTAAACAAATGAATAAATTCAATAATTCACTATATAAATCACTTAATTTACTTTATGAATATTCTCTGAATTTTCAAATTTCAATTGAATTAATTCAAAAATTAGCTCAACATTTAAATTTGGAAACTTATATTGATGATACTACCAATAGATTAACCATTGCTGGTAGTTCAATCTTGCTTGATATTGACTTTAAGGATAGTAATCGAGTGAGTGGGGTTAGTTTATCTAGTGAACTGAATGGAGATGTTGCGAATGGTCAAGAATACATGTCTTTGGAAAAGGATATACACGGGTTTACCGTGATTAAATTGAATAGAAATAATACTCCTTTGAAGTTTATGGAAAAGAGTGGGGACAAGTCTGTAGTGGAACAAATACTACTTGATAATCTTTCCCAAGTTAAGCTTGGTGAGTTCCCTGTGAATTTACAATATTTGGCAAGCATTGATAAATTCCCCAATTCAATTCAAGATATTGAAAAAATCGCTTTGATATTTTATACTATATATAAACTGGAACTTGAGAAACAACCAGGAAATTGGCAGATGGCACAGGGACTAATTAACACAGTTGGTTTAGTTAAATTTCACGATATTACTCAGGGCAGACTTGGTTTATTTCTTGAATTTTGGCAAGATTTTAGATATATAAATCATGAACTGGACACTAGTTTTGGCAACATGTACAATATACAATTTACAATTGTTGAATCAGACATGAAATATATCGATAGATCATGGGAAATTGGATCTGAACGATTTAAATTTGAATTTGAACAACCATTATCCATACCTTGGCAATTTAATCTTGTATTAAATCGCGCAATTTATATCCCCAATTATCTTATAGAATATCTTGGCTTGAAGGAATACACTACAGAACATACTTCCATGGAGAAACTATATGAACAAATTAATAGTGGACAAGAAGTTATTGATTCTTTGAATATACTAGGAACAACAGTTTCTTGTTTACTTGTGCATAACTTACCAATAACATATATTCCCTTGAAAACTCTCAAGCTTAATCAAATATCAGATATTATCCAGATGCTACCTATACTCAGAAACTTCCTAGTGTTAACCAACTTGTATCGAAATTTACTTCGAGAAAACAATTCTTGTACAGTACGAAGAACCAGCCGTAGACGAAGCACAAGAGTATCAATAAATAAAGAATTAACTGAAGAAGTACGTCAAAAATTAAAGGATTCCTTGAAGTTGCCAGATGATGTCACTGACGAGGAGTTATTAGGATTGAATGCCATTTCCGAGACAGCAAATTACAGCACTATCCAACCAGTTAATGCATTAGATTTAGAATCTTTTATGAATAATGAACAAACCAACACTACTAAAGAGAATTATTTCCAATTAAGTCTCGATGATATCGTGGATAATGAATTATATTTGACAATTGAAGCATATCTGGATATTAAAGAGATTTTTATTAGGTTTAAGATATCAAATGGAGAGATTAAGTTGATGGATGATGATATTAATGAGTATAATTCAAAGTTTATTAGAGTGCTTGATTTGACAGAAGACTTCATGATTGCAATAACTTCGGTATATTAGCCGAGCGTGAGCGAGATGAGCTAGTTGTAGAGACACTAATTGTTAACAAAACATGTACTTATATCTATAAAACAATCTGTATAATTAATAAATAATTATTTAAGCCAAGAGTTGAGCAACTGTATCAACAACTGATTGTTCAAGAGGGATTAAATCAAAACCGAGGATCAGGTTTGTGTTCGAATTGTCATACTTTTGAACCATCAGGTTGTAAATACCTTCATTCTTTGATAAATCTCCTTGAGGAATTTGAACTTCTGGGAAATGTTTGTTAATAATATGAGCAATAATATCGAACGTGAAATTATCAGTACCAACTAATAATCTCTTACCTCTAGATTCATTACTTTCAAAAGCAGTAATATGAGCACGAGCAACATCTCTAACATCAGCAAATACATTACCAAATTCAGGAATAGTATCATTTTTACCAAACTTAAGTACAGTATTGATGACTTCAGCAGAAACATTCAACTTGGATTTATCCTTAACTTCATAAGCTTGAGGACCAAAGTTGTACACTGGAGTAACAAATGAAATATCAAAGTTTGGCTTTTCAGTTTCAACAAATTCAATAGCAGCTAATTCAGCAAACTTCTTAGAACCAAAATAACCATTAATTGGACCGGAACTTTTACTTTCTTCATAAGTGATTGGATTCCAACTTTCTTCATTATGAATGTGTTCTCTGTCGAAATAATTATCAAATCCAAAAACAGCACCACCAGAAGAAGTAATTACAACACGTTCAATTTGTGGAGCATACTTTTTAATAGCAGCCAAAGCATTAACAGTACCATCAATAGCTGGTCTTAACAAATCACGTTCAACATCATCAACTTCAAAAGTAACTGGGGAAGCAGTATGTAAGAAAACAGTTATTTCAGGGTGTGATTGAAGAACATTGTAGAATGCATCTTTATCACTAATTGAAGGAATAACAACATATGAAAAGTCTTCATGGTCAACTAAACTAACTAAATCATCACCCTTAGATTGAGATCTAACTGAACCAATAACTTTATAACCTTTAGTTAATAATTGTTTGATAATGTGTTGAGCAATGTAACCGTTAGCACCAGAAACGAAAACAGTAGTGGAAGTCATTGAAAATTGTTTGTATGAATTGAGTAAAAGATATGAATATCTGATGAATAACAAATAAATTTCAACTTCAAGAAGGGAATATAAGATCATATTTATACTTTTCATTTCTCTGTTGCCTATATGGTTGCAAAATAATTTTCAATTTCTAATCGCATTGCTTACCAATCAAGTACGGTGCGGCTAAGTCCCAAAAGGGTAACGCCGAGAACTTCTTCAAAAGAAATATAAAACTCATTACCAAGCCAGGATTATCCCCATCCGGAGTTAATTCTTCTCCAAATGTCATCCACCAAGGAGTTAGTTAGACTGTTTATCTTACCCAATTAAGCACTTGACCGAATACTGACTAATTGTCGATTAATAATATGATCTACGTGTACAGTAGAATACACTACAGTCAATATTTCACATTCATATGATTAAACTATATACAAAATCTAAATCTTTACACCAATATGAATACTAGCAACACCAAAAGTTAAATTTTCATATCCAGGTTCAGGGACATAAAATCCTGCTTTTTCAATCATTCCCTTGAATTTCTCTTGATTGGGGAACTTTCTAATACTTTCCACTAAATATTGATATGAATCTCGATCATTAGCAATCAATTGACCCATTAATGGTAATAAACTAAAGGAATAAGCTTGATACGCATAATCAATCAATTGATTATCAACTTGGGAAAATTCCAAACAAGCAAAAATCCCTCCAGGACGTAATACTCTATATGCTGTGTTTAAACCTGCTTGAATATCAGTGAAATTTCTAATTCCAAAGGCAATTGTATAAACATCTTTGGAATTATCTTCAATTTTATCCATAATCTCTCCATTTTGTACAAGAAATTCAACTCGATTACTACCATCATTCCATTTACTCTTGTTATAACGTAATTTCCCTTCATTTAACATATCTGGATTAATATCAGCAATTGTCATTTTAGAAGAAACATCACCAAATTTCTCTTGAGCATGATCTAACAATCCAAAGGCAATGTCACCAGTACCACCAGCAACATCCAAGAAATCTAAAGGACGAGAACTACCTGGTCTCATACCAGCATCTAAACGATTGATGAAATGCGATTTCCATAAACGATGTATACCCATTGACATTGCATCATTCATAATATCATAGTTTGACGCAACAGAAGAGAAGACATTTCCCACAAGTTTTTCCTTGTCTTGTTTATCAACAGTTTTAAACCCGAAATGGGTTGTTTCTGGTTTAGTAGCGAGAGTTCGAACGAAACTTCTAGTGAGAGTACGTGTAATTAAACTTGTCTTCATTGGGTAAGTTGTATTGAAACTTGAGTTTTCAAATTGGAAGTTTTTTTTTTCTTTGGTTGATTACACGGTATGAGCAAACAAGACAAAAGTTCACTTCTTAAATATGTTTCAAGTGAGCAAAAAAAAAACTACAACATTATATCTTTGTTACAAATTTATTTGACTAAATTTTTTATCTATAAAAAGTTTAAGCTTGAACAATTCTAACAGTGTTTGAATGTCCAGAACCCTTAGTCCAACCTTGAACAGTGACAATTGAATCACCTTTATTAATAATCCCTAATTTAACAGCTTCAGTAACTGCCCATCTTAATCTATGTTCAACATCTTCTTGCCAATTGTCAGTTTGAGAATCACTTGAAATAAATGGATAAACCCCTCTATATAAATGAGAAAATCTAGCAGCTCTTTCATTTCTAGTAACCATAAGAATTGGAACATCTGGTTTATATTTAGAAACTAATCTTGCTGAAAGACCAGTAGTTGATAACACAACAATAGCCTTGGCATCTTGTTCATATGCAGCACTGACAGCAGCAACAGCACAAGTTTCAGTAGTTGGAGTTGGCTTCTTGGCAAGAGCTCTTAATTCGTTAAATAATTGATAATAATCAATAGCCTTTTCTGCAATTAAAGCGGTGTTGTGCATCATAGAAACAGCTTCAAATGGATAATCACCCTTGGCGGTTTCACCAGATAACATAACACAATCAGCACCATCTAAAATAGCATTACCAACATCAGAAACTTCAGCTCTGGTTGGTCTTGGGTTATAAGTCATTGATTCCAACATTTGAGTAGCACAAATAACTGGTTTAGCAGCAATATTACATTTGGCAATCAATTGTTTTTGAACAACAAACACTTGAGGAGCAGGAATTTCAATACCTAAATCACCACGAGCAACCATAACCCCATCAGTAACTTTCAAAATTTCATCGAAATTATTAACCCCTTGTTGATTTTCAATCTTGGCAATAATTTGAATATCTTTACCTTCTTCACCAAGAACTTTTCTAATATCAAGAATATCGTTGGCAGTTCTAATAAATGAAGCAAAAATCATATCAACCTTGTTCTTAACCCCGAATTTCAAATCAGCCTTGTCTTTTTCTGATAAGGCAGGTAAATCAACATCAGTACCTGGTAAATTAACCCCCTTATGAGAACAAATCTTACCAGCATTAATAGATTGAACTTTTAAAGTTTGTTCATCAACAATTTCTAAAACTTCAAATGATAATACCCCATCATCAACATAGATAATTCTTCCAACTTCAATAACCTTGGTAATATTTTTGTAATCAACATACATGATCTTGTCGTTACATTTAGTCTTGTATTGATCGTCGGTAGTAAAGATCATTTCATGGTTTGGAGGAATTGGGTAATCAACACCATCAACAGTAGTACCAGTTCTAATTTCTGGACCTTTAGTATCCAAGGCAATAGACACTGGTCTACCAGTATAAACTTCTTCTGATTTTCTAGCATTATCAACAACAGATTGATGGTATTCATAAGAACCATGAGAAAAGTTCATACGAACAATATTCAACCCAGCTTTTCTTAAACCAACCAAGACATCGACATTGTTGGTTTTAGGACCAATAGTACCAATAATGGAAGTACGACGTAAGTGTTTGTGAGGAGTATCTTCAACGTTTAATCTAGACAACCAACCTAAAGAAGAAGCAGACATTGTGTGTGTATATGTTGATTTATTTTCAAAATAAAAGCAATTGAGAAGAAAGCAATTGTAAAAAGAGAAACGTTTACCTGAAATTTAAGGAGTAGATTTCAAAGAGTATTTATATGAAACTTTTCTTCAATGGGCCCCCTCGTTGAGTTCAAGAATTATTTTTTTCTCATTTTTTTATTATTTTTTTTTTCTTTCAACAACTGACAGAAAACCATAATTGAAAATTTTATCAGACAGACAGAAAATAATAAAATAAAAAAAACTTCGATTACGGTGTAACCTTTCCCATCGCGGCTTAAACTTCTTTGTTTAAATTTATCGCGGTGTACTGTCGACCGGAGTTTTTTTTAGTAAACGACACCCAACTATAAACATTTGCTACCACTATTCTTCTGATCTGGATTGTCTTTAACGATACAAGTTCTAGTTATTCAGACAATTGCTATATCACCAGATGTAAACACATTCAAAGAAAAAAAAACCCCTTCCCCTCATCACTTGGTGTGTGTCAAGTATGCCGGGTAATTTCACGGATTAATTTTTGAACTTTCTTTGCGGAAATGTAACACTTTTTTTTTCTTATGCGTTGGGTGGTGATGGTGGATGGTGGTGGTGTGCGTAACGGTTAAAACTGTTGGGTTGTTAAGGCTACTGTTTCATATCTGTTTTTCTTTTTTTTTGCTCTATCCATCACGTAACTGATGATAGTTCCAATTACAACGTGAGACGTGGGTGTATGTGTTCATGTGTTGTCCAAGCGGGCTATATGTCGTATCTTAAATCTTTCCTTCTAAAAAAAAACTCCGAATTGAGAAGAATTATTTTTTAAATCGGAGTATTTACAATATGCCGAGTTATTACACAAAACTTGGAAAAATATTAGGTAAGGTCAATCCCTTAGAAAGAGGGGGTGGGTGCTAAATTAATATGATCGAGTTGTTGTTAGATAGGTGTGTTTTGTTCTAATGTGTTATTCCATTTGCAGCCAATGAGTTTTAATAGGAACAGTAAATTAATATCTTTAAGGAAGGATTTATTACTAGTTATTATGAAGACAATTGATGGTGTTAAAAGAAATCTACGGAGATTAGCATATAATAGAATTTATCACCACTTTTTATTTTAAATATTGCAATTCCTGTAATTATCAAGTAAATCTATCCTCAAACATTCATCCAAATCAAAACTAATGTAAGAATAATAAACCAGAAGCTAACTCGACATTTAGTACTACTCAATTCCCAACCTTTCTTTTTTGTTTTAATTTGTTAATTTAAGTTAACTCTCTTAGTGTATTCCCTTCGAACTTAGTTAAAATCTTCCTATAGTATTCTAAATAGAATTCAGGAGTTACCTGCAGTTGGTTCACTTCCTCAACTCACATAGTATATTTTACATTATATTCGTAGGTTCTGAATATTTCATGTTTAATAATTTCAATTGGAGTTTCAACATCTGGTCAACATAGATTAATGTTTGGATCATATTGAGAAAAAAGATTTGTTTTAACTATAAAATGGTAGTTACATCAGGAGTAGGTGGACGTATTGGTTCAACAGGTTCAGAAATTGAATTGGATTGATCTTGTTGTGATTCTGACATTTGTTGATGTAAGAAGGTGTGAGCGGTTTTTTGCAACAAATTTGATTTTTCCAAACTTAACATGGACAAAGTGTTGCCATTTTTAATTCTGTTCTACTAGATAAAATAGATAATTGATTAAAATATAAAGAGAATGATTCATATAGTAAATATTATAAGCATGGTAAAAGATATCTCAACCAACCCATAAAATTATAGATTCAACAATGACAACAATAACCACCAGACAGTAAACAGTCATAAAAGTAGAATCTTCTAAATCCCGACCTTTCTTATACGTTTCAGCTCTAAGCCATAATCTAACTCTTCTAAAATACTCCTGTTGAATACCATCACGTTCTCCAAGTTTAAAATCAGGTAAATTTTTTTCAAATTCTAATAACCACAACATAGGTAAAGCAAAACAATTACATTCAAAATAAATATTATCACATTTGTCAATACCTTCAAGTTCAAGAGTATGATATTTAAATTTAAATGCATCAACCATGTTTTTGATAATGAATTCATGAGTAAATTCGTGTTTCCATTCTCCATATTTGATCTTATATCCAATTTGCAGTTTAGCGTTTAATAAAGTTCCAAATAATTCCATTTCAGTATCTTCAATTGGTTTGTGAACATTTGGCCAATGTGGATTAATATTTGGATCATATTGAGCAAGAAGGAGCTTTTTGAATTCTAAAAGTTGTATTTCATTAGGGTTAATTTCACCAGGAGGAGAGGGATCAGTTGGATCGATAAAATTAAAACGGGGAATGTCTTCTTCGTTTGACATTGCTTTTGAGGAAGGAGAAAAGTAAGGGAAAAAGTTGAGCGGCTATTTGCAACCTCGAAAAAGTCTACTTTTTTTTCTTCTCTACAGTAAAATTTCAAACAAAACAAAGCAAACTCCGTTGTTAGTAATGCTCCCTATAGTACTAGGCATAGGAGCCACTATCCTTGCCCTAACTGCCAAATCCACAATAACTGCCTTTTCCCATTATTCCCATTTAACCCCAGCTATGATTGCCACCTTAAACAATATCCGATTAGTTAATCCTATATCGTCAACTACATCCACCAATACAGCAGATCCACGATATCAAACATATAAATATATTCGTTCAAAGTATCCCAATCGAGGGTTTGGAGATCCCATAACTGAATCAGAAGCATTGTTGATATTGGGGATTGAAGGAGATGATATTTTGCGAGTTGATCGGAAAATGGTTCGTGATCGATATAGAAAATTGATGATTTTAAATCATCCTGATCGAAATGGTAGTGAATATTTAAGTAAACGATTGAATGAAGCTAAGGATGTTTTGGATAGAAGTTATATGATCAAGAAATGAATGTTTATAGAGTTTGTAAATAGAATAATAATAGATACGTTATGAGTTTTACCAGGTTAGAGTAGAGACACAATAGGAGAAGAGTTCACTACAAAATAATTTCCATATAAATTCACATCAATTCAAATTTTTGCATATACAAAATATACAATTTCTCACTATTTAAAGATTCACTAGATATTCATCATCATCAGTTTATATCCCTTCCTTTGTTTAAACGATAGTACATCTCATTGGAAGGATAGCATTTCTTTTACGATCAACGAAAAGGTGATCCTTTTGAACTTCTTCAGTCTTGTTAGTTTGTTGTTGAGCAGCCATTGTAATAAGTTTGTTTGTTTGTTTGCTTGTTTGTTTGTTTGTTAGTGGAGAAAGGAAATGATTCGTGGGAGCAAGTGAAAGGATTTTACCCCTTTATATAGCGTAATTTTGGGACATGTTTCACCGTGGGAGTATGCAGTGCGTGATAAGTTGTCTAATAGTTAACAATATTTAGCAGTTTCTTGAAATTGAAAGAATTACCAAATTAAGCCATGACAATTGACTGCAAAAAAAGATTTCACTATGGCAAATATTCCTCGTGTAAATTATTGTTTCTAAATCTGATTTAGGATATTAATCATACTTCAGGCATATATGAATGAAATTGATTGTAATTTCAACTGAAATTACTCTGTTTGGTATTAACAATAGTTGTAGGTTTATTGTTTGATTCAGATTTTAACATAAATTATGATCTTATTTTTCAAATACGAGCAAATCAACCAAGAACTCACCGCCTGCTTGTTTCGATTACGTTTCAACACAAAGTGAAACATCATTCGACGTTGTTTCACAAGAAACTCATCTTTCCAAATATGGATCTTTATTTGTCTCGGTTAATCTCGGACCATCACCCAAAACATCCCGGGAGGAAAAAAAAATTGATGGAAAATCACAACCTTATCCAAATAGAATCTTGATCAACAGATCAACAGTTTCAAATACCATGTTTAGAATAAGGTTTCCTTCATATAGTCTAATTCGAAACTACACCACAAATACATCTTCCCACGTTGATGTTTCATATCTTGCAGATTCCCTAACCCACAACATCGAAACTGTAAAACTTTCTTATGATAAACATTCACCTGAATTTGAACCCACATTAATCAAATCTCCCTTGATTTTTCTCCATGGATTATTCGGCTCCAAATCAAACACCCGTACCGTAGCGAAACAATTATCACAAAGATTAGATCGGGATATATATTGTCTTGATTTACGTAATTTTGGAGCTAGTCCTCATAACCCAAGGTTAGATTATCCTAGTTTGGCAGCAGATGTGGAACAATTTATTCGTGATTGTAAATTCCCCGAGTTTGCTAAACCAATATTGGTGGGACATTCTATGGGAGCGAAAACAGCTATGGCTGTTGCCCTAAGAAATCCAAATTTATTGAAAATGTTGGTGGCTGTAGATAATGCACCAATTACTGTTTTGGCTTCCCAATCTCAATTTGGGAAATATGTTAATCAATTGAGATTATCCTTAGAAAAATATCATTTTACGCATATTAAAGATGTCGATGCGAAATTAGAACTTGTTGAACCAAACAAATCAGTTAGACAATTCTTACTAACAAATTTAATAAGAGGTAAGAAACATGAACATATTAAATCGAAAATACCTTTAGATATAATTGGCGATGCTATAAGTAAAGGTATTATTTCTAGTTGGCCATTTGATTCAAATCTAGTTCAATGGACTAAAGGTCCTGTATTGTTTATTCGTGGTAGTAAATCTGTTTACGTTCATGATGAAGTTATACCTGAGATTGGGAAATATTTCCCCGATTTTGAAATTAAAGATGTTGATTGTGGTCATTGGGTTATAAGTGAGAAACCAAAAGAGTTTATGGATATTCTATGTGAATTTATAGATAGAAAAGAAGATGACTAATTACCATTCATTACCGGTTCTTGTTTCTTACCACCTTCAAAGTTTTCCCTAACACGTAAATAATGTTGTAATTCTTCGGCACTAACTGAAGGAACTAATTCATTTTGTGCTTTCAAGAAATCTTCCATCTTAACCAAAACTGTAATGTCTTCATCAGTAGCAACATTATCAAACCACCACCTAGTATTAACCTTGTCTTGACCTTGCTCTATTCTCTTGTCATTATACTGTTTGATCTTTTCGTCTACTTCATTAGCTACTCTTGTCATAGCATTCAACATTGAATCTGAACATAATGCATAGAAATCTGCCCCAGTAAATGTAAATGAACAATTTTCGGCCAATTTCTCTAAATCAACATCATCATGTAATTTAAACTTTCTCGTTAATGCTTGTAAAATCTTGGTTTGTTTTTCATTGGTGTCGGAAATACCCAAATATAATAATTTATCAAATCTACCTGGTCTTAAAAGGGCTTCATCTAATAAATCTGGACGATTAGTGGCACCTACAACAAATACCCCATCACCACCTTCAGTACCACTCATTCCATCCAATTCTGCCAATAATTGTGACACAATTCTATCCATTACCCCACCTGAATCACCTTGATTACCACGTTTAGGTGCTACGGAATCTAATTCATCAAAGAAAATTACACATGGCTTGGCATCACGAGCTCGTTGAAATACACGACGAACATTGGCTTCTGATTCACCAATATACATGTTTAATAATTCTGGACCCTTAACGGAGAAGAAATTAAGCGAGAAATTTGTAGCAATGGCTTTAGCAAGTAAGGTTTTACCTGTCCCTGGTGGACCATAGAATAAAATCCCACTTCTCTTTTTAAGTCCATTATTAAAAAGTTCAGGATGTTTCAAAGGCATATCTATTGTGTCCAATATTTCATCCTTGACTAAATCTAATCCTCCAATATCTTCCCATTTAACATTAGGGATTCTTGGTGCACCAATAGAATCACTAAATTGATTACGAGCTTCATTTATAGCCAAATTGAAATCTTCCGGAATCCAATTTATGATCCCTCCATTTCCTATATTGATTAATTTGGTTAAGGGTATATTATATTGTTTGGAAAGTTTGGTTAATCTTTTTATAGCTAATTTTTTTGATTTTTTAATTATAGAAATTAAATCTCTTGGAGTTAACCCTGCTGATTGTAAGGCAAGATTTTTAAAATTAATATCTTTTCTAATAACAAATGGAATTGAATTAATGTCGGATACATCAACAAGTTTCTTATTTTCACTACTTATTAAATGTTTGAAAATATCTAAACGTTCATTTTCATTAGGTACAGTAAATTCAATTGTAAATTTCACTAATGATTTCAAATTTTCATTTAATTTATCATAATCATTACAACTTAATACAATAACAAGATTATTATACTTGCTCAAGTATTCTTGTAAAGTTTGTCCCACTTTTAAACTCAACGAAGTAAATATACTTCCATTTTGATCATGTTCATCGGTCAGAGGACACAAGTTTTCAATATGTTTAAGATATAAAACATGAAATGAATTGCCATCGGGGACATTACCAATTAATTTATCTATTTTCCCAGTGAGTAATCCAATTGTTTTCAATTCTTGTCCTGGATTTATCAATTCCAAACAATCAAATTCAAGTAAATTTAATCCCATTTCAATACATGTGTTTCTAACTAATGTTGTCTTACCAATACCTCTATTCATTGAATTTAATAAGATGGTAGTTTTCAAAGCAAGGGTTGAATTAGTCACTGTAGTTAATATCTTGATGAAATCCTGGGCATATTTAAATTCACGTTTATCAAAATAATTGAATAGTTTAGGTAATTGTAAATATTCATACCAATGAACATTATTTCTAGGTAATCTAACACTTTCAATTCCTGAAGAAACAAGTAATGTTTTCTTGGGATCAATCAAAAACTGATTTGTACCAATTTCATTATTTCCTTTAATTTCAACAATCTTAAACCAAGCAACAGTATCAGGATCACCAGTAGGAATCACATCAACTGTGTCTTCGTTGGTTTGTTGTTCGCCATCTTCAATATCATTCATATCGAACATGGTTTTCAGCAATACTGAATCTATAACCACAGGAAAGAAATCCCCCTGTTGAACACTTTTAAATTGTTGACTTAATTTTGTTTTCAAACTGCTAAAGAAACTTCGTTGATATGTTTTATCCATAGTTATTTGAGAACATACTCGAGATATCGTCACTGACTCAGCTATAGGAATTGATTGGGAAAGACTTGAACCTTGAAATTGTTCAAATTCAACTTGTTCCAGATTAAGATTAATTAATAACAAGGGAGATACATAGATACTTCCTAGCTTGAAAGTATTTGGTTCAATAAATGTAAATATTCTCACAATTATAGATTTATCAGTTGTTTTCAATTTAACTAAATCTCCATTGAATATAGGAAACCCTAATTTAATAAAATCTAAAGTGTTTATAAACACAAATAATTCTTGATCTTCTTTGTTGAAGGAATCTGGTAAATCAGGAGTGATTCTTTCTGGTAATGGTTCAACTGAAAACTTCACATTACCAGAATTTACTTCCTCTTTGTCAAACTGTAACGTTGTCGATAAGTAACTTGACAAATTAACTTCTTCGTAACCTTCTTCTTCTTCTTCCTCCTCTTCCTCCTCCTCCTTCTCTTCATCAACTACCACTTGTGGCTCTTCTTTAATTAAAATCACATTTGTTTCCAAATCAATACGTCCTTGAGTAACTGGCTCACATAAATTTACTTTACCATTAATCAACCGAATCACATCACCTTCATTAACAACATCCCCTAAATACTTGTTCACCAATTGTTCCTTGACTAAATTCTTATCATGTAACAAATGATATACTTCTTCAGGAACCGATATAAACAATTGGGTTAATTTAGGAATTAACTGAGAGTCAATACCTTGAATCATAGCTTGATTTAAAGTTAAATTATCAGAGTCAAATTTATTCAAATTTGAATTGTTGATAAATGTGATTGAATTAGTTGAATTATTCACTGAATTGATTTTATAAATGTTGAATTTGGTAAAGAAATCAGGAGCACCTAACAATTTAATCAATACAAAATTGTCTTGCAGTTCACCACCAGGGAATAATCTTGCATGTAAATCGGACGAGATCTGTAAAATGTCATATTGTGGTGAGTTGATATCATTAATGATTGACACTTGTGTTATAATTGGTGTTGACAGTGTATCCATCACTGCAGAAGGCATATCTGGGAGGGTTCAAGTATGAAAAAGAAATCTGGTGGAAATTGTTCAAGATTTTTCTTTTCTTGAACCTCGGTGGGAAAAATTAAAAAATGTGGGGTGCTAATTTATGGAACATTACACAAGAGCACAATAGTGTTGTGTACAATTCTTAGTATTGGTTTTAAGGAATTGGAGTAGTATTTTTATTTTGGATAAGTAGATTGATATGTTTTAAGAAGAAGTATTTTGAGTTAGGAAAAGAAGTAAACAATAACAGTTCAGTTATTAGAGATAATTGTCAGAATTATTGCAAAAAATGAAAAAAAAGGAGATTACTATTCTATTATTGAAAATATATAAACAAATTGTAGCAATATAAAACAATACACTTTTATTACAATATTATCCTATTTGCCCTTTATAATCATGTGCTTACTATTTATTTCAAGATAGTGCATAGCGTAAGGTCTAAAATTGTTACCCAGATCATAAGAGAAAGACAACAACAACAAACAAACATTGACAATTTATCAATGTTCTTCTTCAATATCTTTTAAACACAATTGTTCTACTTCATCATCTACAATAAGCTTTGAAAATCCCATATATTTTTCATCTTTATGTACAATTTTTTTCAATATTGTTCTTGGACAAATTCAATTCTCGCAATTGTTCAAAGCATTCAGGAATAATAAATGTCGAGTTTAACTTGTTTCCCGAGATATATCCAAATGTTGTAAATTTGGAGGAATATAATCTATTTTAATTTTCTTTATTTTGCAATATTGTGAATTCAACCATTTAAGCTTTGAGTGATACTTTCTATTAAAAAACTAAACATCCAGATTAATCTTTTCAATTTTGTTATCTTACGACGATAAATATTCAAGATTGGGAGGAGGGGTCCAACGACGTAAGGTTTCTATGTTGTTTTCTGAAAGGTTTAATGTGGTCAAATTGACAAGAGTGTAAAACTCGTCACCGACGTAGTCCAATTCAGGGGAAGGTTAGTCAAGGAGGGTGGATGGTTATGGAAATTGGAATTAATATCCAAGTGGGTCAATCATTTGAACCAGGTTTGAAGTTAGATATTTTTGGGATTGAAAACAAAAGATAAATCTTATTGATTAACCAAAATTGTATGTTTTTGCAACCTTCAATGTCCGTATTTCATCAAGAATTCTGCCAAATATCATTAATTCTTTTACCAACGTACGTACGTAAAGGATTCACCTCACAATACTAAAAGTGTTTATTATAACTAGAAACGATGTTAACATCAGTACATATGTGTTCCAATAAGTTGTTAATCTCGTGTTAGCGTGCACTTGTAAACCCTGATAATAACCTAACAAATACTCGTGGTTACCCGGATCAATAATATTTTTGTTTTGAACTTGGCGAAGAGAGAATTGAAAAAAAGTACATCTCAATTCATCACAACTAAAACCAAACGACAACAAAACAACAAAAGACTATTGTATGTATTAATACATATCCGAGGAAAAATTCTTTTAATGATGATAACTTTTTAATCCATACCACATTTAACGAGCTTTTGTTGAAGTTAATTACCGTTCTGGTAATGTATGACTTTATTGCAATGATTTGGTATAATTTGTCATAGTTACACTGATTCGAGATTTTTTCCTTTAATGTTTTAAAGAGGATAAAGTACTAACTTTGAATAGAGGTTAATAGAATCTAATAAATATTATAATTATTCCTATTCATAAATGAATTTGTAGTGTCTTGTTTCACCAGATTGTATTCTGATTCTGTCACCTTCGTCTCTTCTACTCTACAATAATCTCTTTACAATCAATTATACCGGAAAAATTTTATTACTGTACAAACTATATGAATATTTCGTTATTAATTAATACATGATTTAAGCATCATCTTCAACGACAACAGTTTGTAAACCTTTGGTGGTTGGAACAATAACTGGTTCAACAAAAGCAAATAATTTTTCTTTAGCATCTTCTTCATCGTTTCTCTTTCTAGAGATTCTTAATCTTAATCTGTGTTCAACACCTTGGACACCTCTTTTCCATAATTGAACGTTTAATTTAGGATCTAATCTAACGTCAGTTGTACCCATGTGTAAAGTGGCGAACTTCTTGATTTCCTTGACAGCCTTTGGAGCTCTCTTCTTGAAATGGACACCGTGCAACTAGAAATTGAATGTTAGTACAGAGGTTCAGCTTATGTTTTGAAAATACAAGGACAGAACTGAGGAGTTTCGTAGTTGATGTATATTCATTTGGTAGATTAGTTTGGTATGTGGTAGTTTCATAATATATTCAAGTTGGTAGATGTAGTTCTTTATTCAAATATGATTCTTCTCTCATCTAAACAGGTGTAACAATATATGTATTTTCAAATAGTTCGATATCTACATACTCTCTTGTGCAAGTTAATGGTGTATTCACGAGTAACAACGTCTTGTAAAGCCATTATGGATATATGCTGTATTAATTAGTAAACTGTTAACAGAATGTATAAAATTTTTTTTTTTTTTCAAGTTTGGAAATTAGTTTGGTTGGAGATTTTGTTAGTGTAGATTATTGTGTGCACCTAACAAGGAAGAGTGCGGCTCAATGTTTCATACTTAATAGGAAATTAATTAGAAAAAATTTTTATCCTGTAGAAAAATAGAACAAGTGCATCACGTGAAACAATACCAAACTAGGGCATAACCCTAACTATCAGTTACAACAAACAAAGTTGCAACAATTTACTACAAAGTTCCAAAGTTCCAAGGTTGAAGATATATTTCTATATACTACTCTAATCCATACAACTTTGTTATATTTTCAGTCCAATGTTTATTCAATTCATCATATGCCAAATCAACTAACCAATCACTTGATAAATCATCATTTTCTTCTTCTTCTTCTTCTTCTTCTTTGTCTTGTTGTACATACACTAATTCAAGTTTTTCTTGGTGTAGTAATTTAAATGGATATGTATTTGATAAATCCCATATTGCTAACATTGTCATTATTATTCGATTAGTTATATCTGACTTAACAAGATCGGATAAGGTAAAGTCAATAGGTAATTGTTGATCCTGTATAGTTAAAGCATACACTAAGGTATTCTTTGTATCTTGATCTAATTCCTTGAACAGTTCACTATACTTTTCTAGTACTACATCTTCTGGATATATTCTTGAATCAATTATAATCAATAATAACAACACTTGAGATTGATACTTGACATACAATTCTTTATTCAATTCCTTCAATTGACCCATTAAATCATTCAACATTGATTGAATTACTAAATGATTATTGTTAATTAACAACACAACAATCACATCAAAACTTAAATTAAACAATTTTATCAGTAAATCTTCTCCTTGTTTTGACCTCAATTGATAATTCAATTTATATAATTCGTTAATTAAATTCAGATTGGGAATTGATTTTAATCTAAGTAATAAAATCAACAAACTAAATTCATATTGTTTAGGTAAAGGGTATATTGGAGTTGTACTAGTAATATCATGTACTGTAGTGGAAGTTTCATACAAATACAATGTATTGTTTAAATTAATTGCTTCTTTCTTGGCATAGTTTAATTGATTATTGAATAAATGAAGGATTAATCTAATTTGCCAAAGTTTTAAAACTTGTGATTGAGATAATGTAGGTGATTTAATCAAATAATATGTTGTGTTAATTAACGATTCATAGTTTGTAGATGTTTGTAAATTAGTGTATAGATCGAGTAACGTTGGTTCCTTGGATATTTCCGATGTTGGTAGTTTTAAAAAGAGGGAATCTTTTGAAAGATGTGTCATTTGTAACTTATATAAATGTTGGTTCAACTCTTGTTTTTTTTTTTTGATTGATAAGAAATAAACAAATACTACTTTTAGTCATGTCCCATCAAGAACTTTTAAATCAAGCTAAACAAAATCAATTAAATGATTTACGACAATCTACAATATACTCTAAACAATTAGCTACAACATTACATCAAATAATCAAAACAAATTCTTCAATATCAACAGGATTAATTGATAAAATAACAACAATACACCAATTAAATAGTGAGATTGATCGACAATTAAATCAAGATATTGCAAAGAATTATACCAATTTAATTAAATATAAGCAAAGATTAGAAAGATGTATTCATGATTGTGAATTGATTATATATCCTCAAGGTGAAAACAATATAAATAAAATTCAATCTTGTGTAGAATTAATTGATCAAGATTTAAGGATATTGGAACAGACATTAAATTTGGTGAAACTGACACGACATGAAAGATGACACGACATGAAAGGTGACACGACATGAAAGGTGACACGACATGAAAGGTGACACGACATGAAAGGTGACACGACATGAAAGGTGACACGAGACAGAGATTATTACAGAGAAAACTTTTAAAAAAATTAATATATTAAGTCTATTAAACATAACAAAGAACAAGTGTTAACATATGAATATATGTATATATGTATATATGTATATATGTATATATACATATACATATACATATATATATTAATCTATGTTTAAGGTAATCCCCTACCAGCACGTTCCCATTTCTCTTCAGCTATCCAACCTGCATTTATAATTTGAACTAAATCATATAAATTTATTCGTTTACGGTCTTTTAATTGACGATTTCTATCAATTAAATTGTTGTAAATTTTCACATAAGTATCTTTAGGAATATGATCTATTGAGTTTAATTTAATTCTTTCTTGTAAACTCATATTGTTTGATTGAGATAACCATTTATTTCTTCGATATTCCCATAATGTCGCACCAATATTTGATTGACTAAAAATTGTATCTGAATCAGAAATATTATTACTATTATTGTCTCGATTGTTGATAACTGGCATTAATTGTTCAAATTCTTTACGTAATTGATTTAAATCTAAATCTTGATATGATATGTCATATTCAGTATCATCTTCTTCTAAATCTTCGTCATCATATTCATCTCGTAAATCTCCAGTTCCTACTCCTCCATATTGTGTACGAATAATATCTTGTAATGTGCTACGTACTACTTTATCGTTGGATGATTCACTAGGAGTATTTGCTTCTGCCATTTTATCTAAACTCTTGTATTTTTTAAAATCTTTTAAAAATTGTTCTTCAGTGGAATTATATCCTTTATTACTACGTAACATTCGATCTAAAGTTTCTTCACTATCACTTTCAACAAATAAATCTTCAATAAATTCATCCAGTTCAAAGACGTCTTCAGATATAGCACGAAGTCTATAAAGAATATATTGCCATTCAAGGGAAACTCGTTTGAAAAAGGACGTCAAACCTTTTTTCTTTTTTGGTTGTGGTTGTGTATGTGTTACTGGTTGATGTTGTTTGGGTTTTTGATTGTGTGTAGTGGTTATACTTGTTGTTGAAGTAGGTATTGATTGTGGTGTTCTTGTAGTTAAGTTTGTTGAAGTAGTCGGTGATAATGATGAGGTTTTATTACTACTTAGATTATTGGAACTGAATACTTTTCTAATCATACCAGTGGTAATATCCTGGAGTGAGTGAGTGAGTGAGTGAGTGAGTGTGAGTGTGTGTTTGTGAGTGTGTGTTTGTGAGTGTGTTTATCTATGTATAAGAAGTTTTTTCGTGTTTTAGTTATACTTTCATATAGTAGTAAATGTCAGGGTACTCTCTTGGGATATTATGAGATGCAAATGTAAAAGTTCAGAATAGCTAGTAAATAGTGTATTCGGATATAGCGGATATGAATATACTAGCTTATTATTTTCAACTAGTTATAGTAAATATAGTAAACTAAACCTTTAAACAATAAAATGAGAATTTGTAATAAGTGGGTTAATGTTTTGTGTCTTACGGATGATTTTTAAATTCGATTTTAATTAAATGTAATTTTCTTTTTTTTTTTTTTATTATTATTATTATTTTATTCTTTTTATTTTCTTTCTTTCTTTTTTTTTTTTTTTTTTTTTTTGGATTTGAGAAAAACCAGTAATAGAATTTCTTTTTTTATTAACTGAGACTTTTTTTTTTATATATATATTATTTTATTTTTATGATTTGTTAAATTTCAAGGGAGCTAAAGATTGTAGATTATAGTAATATGTGTAGGTCGAGAAATATTATAGAGTATCCTTTCCGGAAAAATGGCAATTGTTAAACGAATACTCTCAAATTTTAATTAACTACTAAAATTAAGGACCCGGTTATGTAGATTGGACTATTAACTAACCTTTTGGAAGGCGGGCTTTCTACCATGCACTAATTCTAGAAATTTCCCCGATATGCACCTAAATGGTTATGCATTCTATGTTTGATTTTCCTTCTTTAGGGGGGCGGGTTATTCAAATTCTACTCTTTTTCTGGTGCCCTGGTCAGAATTTCTTTTTGTAAATCTGACCAAGGGGTTTTGTGTATTAAGTTAATTATTTTAATTAATCGCCACACGAGGGATACGAGATGTATCTTTAAGTAAGTTGGCTAGAGTGTATACAATTTACTGTTTTTTCTTTGTTTACATATTCAACCACATATATTGACGTGTTTTATACCAATATTCAATTCTTGGCACTTTTATACTACTACAGCCTTGCATAGATAAGAAATTTAATTTAACCTACCGGACAGAACAGCAACTTCCCTTTTTTTTTTTCCGTTTTTCTTAACAAGTCTTAACTCTTTAATTACAACATAAAAATATACTTATTACTTATACTTTTCATTAATTCTTTTGTATAATTGATAATCAAATTTCCAACCAGGAGTTTCTTTCTTGATTTCAGAATTATCTACTCGATCTTGTATTATTTCTTGGTGATATTTTCTCACAACTGATTTATCTTGTAAATAACTATTCCTCGTTTCCCACTTAATATTATACACCACAATTGATAATCCTGTATGATTAAATTTCCAACTTCTTGAATTTATCTTGTTGGCTGTATATCCAATATATTTCGATAATCCAGGAAGTAATAAAACTTGAACTGACAAATCTCCAAATATATCCTTATCTACACCTTCACTTTGACTTTCTGTGTCTGGCTTTATAAAATCAGATTTTTTCCAAGTGGTATTCCATTGACTTAAATCAATACTATTATTAAACAATCCCATATGAATCAACACCTGTAAGATATCAGAATCATCGGTATATATCCCATTTACACCACCCCAAATATCCCGAACATAAATATCATTAAGTAAATCATGCTTTAAACTAACAATATATCTAAAGGGAATTTTAATTTCAATAATTGAATTAATATATTCATAAGGTAAGGCAGGAATTGTCGGGATATATTTTTTCTTTTCATATTTTAATCTTGTTTGATATTCTTGTTTGATTTCTTGGAATCGAAACTGATGTTCTGGTTTAAGGCCATATAATTGTGAAGTTTGTAATGTCTCCCAAGTTGTGGTAGGATTATAGATTAATGTTCCTAAGAAATGTCGTTTAGGAAATAATTGTTTTATAGTTGATAAAATTGCCTCAATTGAAAATGTAGGTGGAGATTTCTTAATCATGGTAGTAGACTTTACTTGGTCTTTATCTACATGGTGGTGGTGATGATGGTGGTGATGATGATGATGGTGATGGTGTGGGTGATGTCCATGATGATGTGCATGTGCATGTACATGTGTATGTGTATGTGAATGTGAATGTGTAGACTCCTCTGACTTTTCAGATACTGTTTCAGGTTTAGCTTCTTGTTGAACAGCAGGTACTGGTTGTACAGACTGTACACTTTGCACAGGAGATTCCGACAGTTTCACCTGTTGCTGTAATTGACTAATATGAGGAAGCTGTTGTCTCAGTTCTGGTGATGAACTTCCCACAGGTGAACCTTGAGGTATTTCCCTGTAATCAAATTTCATTCGTTTGTTAGCTTGCACTTCGTCTTGAGTAGTTGGTGGTGTCAACGTAGGCAATACCATTGAACTTGTTGGAGGTGATGTAGTTGTTGGATTATTCAAAAAATTAGAAATTCCTAAATTTGAAGCTGAAGGTAATTTATGGGAGGAACCAGCTCCTCCAGATAAGAAGGAAATCGGGGGTAATCTTATCCCTTGGTGAGGTGGTAGTTGTGATACTGTAGGTGGAGGAGGAGGTTGATTCGTATCTTGAGGTGATGACATGGTTTGTGTGTTTTGTGTATAATTTGAGATGAGGTTGATGTGACTGAACAATTTCAAACTAATCTTTATAAACAAAGCAGATAATTTTAATTCTATGTACCCGATGTTCTTCCTATGATGTCAATTCCTTTGATCTTGCTCAATTTTGTTGTCACTATTCAACTTCGCCTTGGAAACAAAATTTGACGATGTTTAATATGTGGTGGGTTTTTTTTCTTGTCAAAAATTACTTTGGTGCCAAACTTTTTTCTGCCCCACTAATTATAATTGATCAAGACACGACTTTTAACATGTGGCTGCAAAAATACCTACAATTTTGTTGTTGTATACTTCCTCCTATATTGTGTCTATGTAAACTACACCTGTCTTTGAATACATCCATAATGAACAATTTGATTATCTCGAGTCACACCAAACACAGCATATCCTAATCGTTTATTACATACAGCACAAGGTTGTTTACTTGAACTTATCTTGTAACTTTCACTTTGAATTGACAATACCTTATCTTCCATATTTATTGCCCCAACTTTATACAACTGTGCTTTAATTCGTGTGTTTACTAATGATTCATGATTATTTGATATTGTGTGTTTTAAAAATGGCGTTAGATTGTGTATGGGGAAACTGTCAGGTAATTGAGTTAACACTTTGGTTATTGACATTTTCGTGCCATGAAGAGTAACCAATTGAGTAATCTCTTTGATATTGTTTGTATAATTCATTAACAAGTCCTCTAATAGTTTATGAAATAGTTTTGATCCTATAGGTTTGTTTGTAGCACATATATCATTGGCATAGTTCATGGCAGCAGATAAATCATTCAATTGATTGAATAAAACATCAATGGATTTTTCATGTTCTTCTAATCGTTTATATATGAATATAACCAATCGTAAAAATCTATCTTGTGTTGTCGGTATTTCCTTTAATATCTTCCAAGGATCATAATGAGTGTTCGTTTTTAACAAATTATATATTTTAATATAATTTTCAAGTTGATAGAACTGAGTGTCATCACCTGTGAATACCTTCAATTGATCCAAATATAACCCCGCCAATTTAGTTTCAAATTTATTCAATTGTTTCCCACTTAAATCATAATCACTTTCAAATAGGAGCCATTGTAAATAAATAATAGCCAATTCACCATCTTTACTTAATAAATAATTCAATACTTGACCAGAATCATAACTCTCACATTGATAACTATCATTCATAAAAATTAACCTCATATTTGCTTCCTTACCTTCACATTCTTGTAATATCCAATCAGTATATTTAAATATAACTTTTAATTCCTCCCCAGTTAATTTCTGTAAATATTGAATCGTCAATTCAGGACCACTATTATCTTCGTGGGCCAATTTATACAACATGCTCAAGGCATCATCATGTAAATGTCTCCCGAAATAGAAATCAAGCAATTCCTTAATAAACCCACTAGTTCCAACATTTTGTAATACTTGATTGACAACTCCGGAGTCACAATGGTTCGAAGGAAGACGAAGTAAGGGTCCTAATAACATTGGTTTACAATGGAAATAACAAAGAAATAAACATGTGTCAATAATCGTCGCCACTTCTTCCAATTGTGTGTATTTGATCGTATCATGTTGAACAGGATAAATATCTCTTGGTGTTATGGTAATCCCCTTCCATGTAATAGTTGAGTTATCTTGAAATTTAGCAAGAATACGTCGCTGATCAGTCAAATAAATAATTAAATTATTTACTGATTTGTGGAATTTCCTAATGGTTACTGATGTTTTGGTAGTTGCTGCTCTTTTGGATACAGTATCAGTATCATTTTCTGATTCAATACTTATCATCAGTCGTAAATCATCTACAGTAACTCGTTTGATCAAGGTATCTTCATTCAAAGCACTCCCAGGAAACAAGTATACCTCTCCATTCAAGAAATCCGGGAACAATGAAAGTATATCATGAAACGAAACAAACCATTCTGAAGCAATTTCCACTAACGATTCATGATATTTCGCATAGGAATTAAACAAGACCTTAGCTTTTAAAGTATACAATTGTCGTAATTTCATGATTTTCTCACGTTCATCAGCAAACATAGCGTCATAAGGGATTTTACTAACTAACGAAATGGCCTTGGTTAATTCCGGTATATCCGGATTTGACAAATATTGTTCAAGTTGTCGATGATATGAAACTATATTAAATTGGAGTATATCATTATTTGAACATAAACTGATTGTTGAATTGTTTATTGTGATAAATGTTTGATTTGAATTGATTTGATGAGAGAATTTCTGAATTAAATCCCCTGTTTCAATATCGATAATTTCAAATCGTTTAGAATACACCATAATCAAGTATAACGGATGAATGTCAATAATTGTCAATGGTACACTACTCAATTTCACAGGAGATAATGTCATTTTTAAATCCGAGTCAATGTTAACAACTTGGGTATCTCTAATTAATAATAAATTATCTTGTCGAGGGATTGTCCATAATTGAGGACTTGAAGATAATCCAAAATAACTAAATGAACCTGAAGAATGAGTAAACACTGAATCGTCTGTAATTAATTGATTTGTCTCAAATTCTGAATTAATTATCCAATACTCACTGGTTAATCCAACTAATACATCATCACCAAACTTGTCTATAGTTTTAATTCGATCTTTCATAGCTATCTCCTTTGATTTAATAAACAGGAATAAGTTCCGTGACTTGTTGGCTATTTGAAATATCAATAGTTTCTTCCCAATTCCAATATATAATAATCTTGAAGTATCAATATATAAAACACAATTCACTCGTCGAGACTCGTCAAGTTTGAAAATTTGATTAATATGAGATCCAATGATTTCAAATATCTGTAAACTAGTCTCAGTACCAACAACAAGAATCGTCTTTGTCAGTTGAGTCATTTTTACAACATATATCAAAGTAATACTTGTTCCATCTTGAGATATATTCTTGAAGTTGCCACTCAATTGAAACATTTTGGACTGATAATTATCTTCAAATAACCCCTTGACATCATTGAATGATCTAGCTTTAGCAAGAGCTTCCCCCTTTACTTCTTTTTCCTCTTTGGTTGGATTGTCCTGGGTTTTCCCATATACTAATAAATCTCCATTGCTAAGTCCAAGATAAAGTTTGGATTCATCACTAGCAATTGATGTGATTTTCCCTGATTCGGGTATTCGTATCCGGTTGCATGGTTCTAGTATATCTATCATTAATCTGTTGTTGGTATTACTTACAAAGAAGTTTATAATTTACTTGGCTGGTTGTAAAAACTTAGTCTTGTATTTTTTTGTTTGAGACGAACTACATGGGGCGTGCATATAAGAACGGATATAACGAGTTTTCAGTTTGGCACTAAATATCGTTAGATTGAACTGGAAAATGCCAAGACAAGTCAGACTATCTCGGCTGAGTCGTGTCTTTTATCACACAGAAACAACAGTGTTGTAGCAGTATGCGATTTAGTTAAGAAAATTCCTCGTTCGATATTCAACTTGCGCTTCTCCAAGGATAATGATTAATCACTAGCCAAGAGAGAAAATATTGCGCTTTGATGTTGTTGACTATAACGGAATAGAATTACTTAGATTGGAAACATGCAAGAAACATGCAAGAAACAGGCTGTGCTTTATATCATACGCTTGGCTTTAAAGCGGAATTTTACAATGTATAAATATTTGCTACATTTTTAACCGCCCCCCGTTTGAAGTTTAAATATAGCTTACCAATGGAAGAGAAAAAAATCACACTATCCAATCAATCGACCAATCCCTTTCCAGGTTATGATGGGTTTGATGAACAAGCTAGCCAAGAGATTCAATCCTTGGCAAGAACCATCACTAATGAAACGCCTTCAATACAAGGAAATAATACTGGAGAATTAAAAAGATATTTAACCAATATGAGTCAGGTTCCTGGGGTTAGCCCTTTTGCCACTGACATTGGTGATAAAAGATTAGACCCAAATTCTTCTGAGTTTGACTCCAAGTTTTGGATCAAGAATTTACGAGTTTTACATGATTGCGATCCAGAATACTACAAACCTGCTAAATTAGGAGTTGCCTTTAAAAACTTACGAGCTTATGGTATTGCCAATGATGTTGATTATCAATCAACGGTGTCGAATGCTTATTGGAAATTTATCACTGAAATGTTTAGAACTCTTAGACCCGAGAATGAATCCGATTACTTTGATATCTTGAAAAAAATGGATGGTCTTATACGTCCAGGTGAAGTTACCGTGGTCTTGGGAAGACCAGGAGCTGGTTGTTCTACATTATTAAAGACAATCGCTGCAAATACGTACGGGATCCATGTTGACAAGAACTCGATTATTTCATATGATGGGTTAACTCCCAAGGAAATCAATCGTCATTTCCGGGGTGACGTAATTTATTCTGCCGAAACAGATGTTCATTTCCCTCATTTATTAGTTGGTGATACTCTTGAATTTGCAGCCAAGTTACGTACTCCTCATAATCGAGGTATCGGAATTGATCGAGAAGTATATTCCAAACATATGGCAAGTGTATACATGGCTACATAGGGGTTATCCCATACAAGGTATACTAAAGTTGGTAATGATTTTGTTAGAGGTATTTCTGGTGGGGAGCGTAAAAGAGTTTCCATTGCCGAAGTTTCACTTAGTGGTTCCAAAATTCAATGTTGGGATAATGCTACTAGAGGATTAGATTCAGCCACAGCTTTAGAATTTGTTAAAGCTTTGAAAACTTCAGCTACAATTCTTGAAACAACACCAATTATTGCTATTTATCAATGTTCTCAGAAAGCCTATGATTTATTTGATAAAGTAATTGTTCTTTATGAAGGTTATCAGATTTACTTTGGACTTGCAAAAACAGCAAAAGATTACTTTGTTAGAATGGGTTGGAAATGTCCACCAAGACAATCTACTGCTGACTTTTTAACATCATTGACAAATCCCACAGAAAGAGAAGCTTTACCGGGGTATGAACATAAAGTGCCCAGAACTCCGATTGAATTTGAAAGGTATTGGAAGAAATCACCGGAATATCAAGCATTAACGAAGGAAATTGATCAGTATCTTCTTGATTGTAAAGAATTAAAAACCAACGAAATATATCGTGAAAATCATGCAGCCAGTCAATCCAAGTTCGTAACTTGGAGGTCTCCATATACTGTGTCATTCTATATGCAAGTGAAATATATCTTAGGTAGAAACTTTCTTCGAATCAAAGGCGATCCTTCAATTGCATTATTTCAAATTCTTGGACAAACTGTCATGGGTATTATTATCGCTTCTATGTTTTACAATTTACCCAATACTACTGATTCGTTTTTCTTACGAGGTTCAGCCATGTTCTTTGGAGTTTTATTCAATGCATTTGGATCTCTTTTAGAAATTATGTTGATATTTGAAGGTAGACCAATTGTGGAAAAACACAAGAAGTATGCATTATATACTCCCTCTGCTGATGCATTAGCCAGTGTAGTTTCTGAATTACCAGTTAAATTCTTTATGATTATTGGATTTAATCTTGTTTACTATTTCATGATTAATTTTAGAAGAGATCCAGGAAGATTCTTTTTCTTTATGTTGGCAAGTACTTGGTGCACCTTGGTCATGTCCCATGTATTCCGAACAATTGGAGCTTTATCCACATCTATCGCAAGTGCTATGACTCCCGCAGATGTTTTATTATTAGCCATGGTAATGTATGCTGGTTTTATCATTCCATATCCCAAGATGTTGGGTTGGGCCAAATGGATTCTGTATTGTAATCCCGTGGCATACATCTTTGAATCATTAATGACGAATGAATTTGCTAATCGGGAATTTGAATGTGGTCGTTTCCTCCCTGATGGTCCTGGGTTTGAAAATATGCCAATTTCCAGCAGAATTTGTGATGTTGTTGGTGCTGTTCCTGGGAAATCCACTGTTAATGGAAATGACTTTTTGAGAATCGCTTATAGCTATAGCAATGATCATAAATGGAGGAATTTGGGTATAGTGATTGCATTTGCTTTCTTCTTTTTGGTGGTGTATATACTTTTAACTGAGATTAATAAAGGCGCTATGCAAAGGGGAGAAATTGTCCTTTTTCTTAGAAATTCTTTAAAAAATCAAAGAGAGAAATGGAGTAGGAAGTCTGATGTTGAAAATGTAACGAACGAAAAGGTTTTAATTGAAGGATCTTCACAGGATAGGGTTTTTGAAGAGAAGCAACCAAAAGAGATTTTCTTTTGGAGAGATTTAACGTACAAGATCAAGATCAAAGATGAGAATCGGACGATTTTAGATCATGTTGATGGTTGGGTTAAACCAGGTCAAATTACGGCATTAATGGGTGCAACCGGTGCTGGTAAAACCACATTATTAAATTGTTTATCTGAGAGACTTACTGTTGGTGTTATTACTGATGGTTTAAGAATGGTTAATGGTCATGCTTTAGATTCTTCATTTCAAAGATCTATTGGATATGTCCAACAACAAGATTTACATCTACCAAACTCCACTGTCCGTGAAGCGTTGACTTTTTCGGCGTACTTGAGACAGTCTCTGTCTGTTTCCAAGAAAGAAAAAGATGAATATGTTAATTATGTTATTGATTTACTTGAAATGAATGATTATGCCGATGCACTAGTTGGTGTTTCTGGTGAAGGTTTAAATGTTGAACAAAGAAAGAGATTGACTATTGGTGTGGAGTTAGTTGCAAAGCCCAAATTATTATTATTCCTTGATGAACCAACTTCTGGATTGGATTCCCAAACTGCATGGTCAATTTGTAAATTGTTACGAAAACTAGCTGATAGTGGACAATCTATATTATGTACCATTCATCAACCTTCAGCATTTCTAATGAAAGAATTTGATCGATTGTTGTTTTTACAAGCAGGCGGACAAACCGTTTATTTTGGAAACTTGGGAGAGAACTTCAAGTCTTTGATTGATTATTTTGAAAAATATGGTGCTGATCCTTGTCCACCAGATGCTAATCCTGCTGAATGGATGTTGGAAGTGATTGGGGCAGCTCCGGGATCTCATGCTTCACAGGATTATTTCCAAGTTTGGAGAAACTCCAGTGAATATCAAGAGGTGCAATCTGTGTTGAATCAAATGGAGAAAGAGTTGCCTAAATTACCAAGAGACACTGACCCAGAATCCCATTTGAAGTATGCAGCCCCAATTTGGAAACAATATCTAATTGTGACTCAACGTTCCCTCATTCAAAGTTGGAGATCTCCTTCATATATCTACTCAAAAGTATTATTAGTATTATCATCTTGTCTTTTCAACGGATTTTCCTTTTTCAAAGCCGATAAAACCATTCAAGGTATGCAAAATCAAATGTTTGCCGTTTTCTTGTTTTTTGCACCATTTGCAACTATGATTGAACAAATGTTGCCTGTTTTCGAACAACAACGTGATGTGTTTGAGGTAAGGGAAGCACCATCGCGATCATTCAGTTGGTTTGCATTCATTACTGCCCAAATCACTTCCGAGATTCCCTATCAAGTCCTGGTGGGAACATTGGCTTTCTTCAGTTGGTATTATCCTATTGGTCTTCATGAAAATGCAACAGAGACAAATGCAGTTCACTCCCGAGGTGTTTTAATGTGGTTATTTGTGTCTTCATTCTTTGTATTTACAGCAACGATAGCTCAATTATGTATTTCGTTTTTGCAAGTCAAGAATAATGCTGCGAATTTAGCGAATTACTTGTTCACCATGTGTATGACTTTTTGTGGGGTGTTTATTACACCAGAGAACTTCCCTCGGTTCTGGATATTCATGTATAGGTTCAATCCTCTTACTTACCTTGTTCAAGGAATGATGTCCACGGGATTGGCAAACACTAAAGTCACATGTTCCAAGGCTGAGTTATTACCTATTCAACTACCATTCCTGAATCTCACTTGTGAAGAGTATGTAGGTCCATATATTGATGTTGTTGGTGGGTATTATGAGGCAGCAGGAGGAGTTTGTGAATATTGTCGAATGGATAAAACGAATGATTTCTTGAGTTTAATCCATGCCCATTTTAGTGAGAGATGGAGGAATTTTGGGATATTCATTTCATTTACTGTGTTTAATATGATTTTAACTGTGATATTGTATTGGGTGGCTAGAGTTCCCAAGGGAAATAAAAAGAGAAGACTTAAGTAGATAGTTTATATTTGTTTTAAAAGAAATATGGTTTAAACACGATCTCTATTATACATTGCAAACTATATAGTCTAACGACTAACAAAATTTACAACACCAGTGCAGTATTTAACTAATTCCTCCAATTGTTGATTTGTTTCAACAGCACTGGAATATTCTTGTAATGCCTCGTTCAACTCTGGTTCATTGTGATTATGTATAACATCTCCATGAATCTTTAAAAACATGGCAAATAAAGCTTGATAAATATCAAAATCTTTCTTGGTTTCAATACCTTGAGTTAAAGCTTTAACAAATTGCGTCATTTCAGTTAAAGGTGGGAATGAATTAAGTGAACGAATTTCTAAATCGGTACTTGCTGGAGGGAGATTAATCAAGTATGCACAGAATTCACCGAAATCTTCATTCGATTCTCTTAATAGTTTGGTAAATTTAGATTCAAATGTTTGATCCAATGATTTTAATTGACGTAACCTTGAAGATTCTTCTTCAGTGGTTTCAGTTTGTCGAATTACTCCTTCAGCTACTGATGCTCTATCGCCAACTACTTCTCCAGATAATTGTAAAAAGAAAGGAGCCTTTTCTGGTTTCTTGACTGGTTCAGTTGGTTTACTTCTTGATTTAATCGTATCTAAGTGAATCAAAGTATTGAATTTAGTAGGACCCACAGAAGATAATGTAACCAAATCGTCAATTTGTTCCTTGGTAGTATACATCTCTAAATGTTCATCTTCAACTTCATCATCATCCAATGCTCCTTCTAACAAGGTAGCACCGCCATCACCGGAAACATTAGGTAACAACATTGTAGAAAATTCCTCCTCTTCAACATGTCTCGTACTAACAGGTTTAAATTGAGCACGATTAGTCCAAAGATTTATACCATTCCCGGATACATGTGTAGTTGCCAAGAAATCACCCAAGGGGGAGAATTTAACCAGTGTAGCAACAACAGGTAAATAAACCCCATCGATACAACCACCACTTGGTAAATCCCAAGTACGTAATGTGGAATCTAAGGCAACAGAAACAATCCATCTTCCATCAGGGGAGAAATCTAAACCGGAAATTCTATTGGTATGTCCATACAACATTCTAACAATCTTTTGAGTGGTTACATCAATAACCACGATGGACAAGTCGTCCAAGGCACAAGCAATAAGATCAGAAGATTTATGATAAACCATCGTAGTAATTGGTGAATCAAGAGTTAATTTCCCTAAATATTTTGACTTCCCAAAATCATAAAACCCAACAATTCCATCTAATCCACAACTAACAAATTTTCTATTCATACCATCAATAGCTAATCCAGTGACTGTTTGTTTATGTAAGACGTATCGTTTACGTAACAATCCCGATTGTAAATTATACACACCAATTCCACCTTGAGAACTTCCAACAACCGCAAAATTCCCACATTGAGAAATACACACAGATTTACAGATACCTCCGTCAATAGTATTCAATGCATGACGACCAATTCGCTTGCTTCTTGAATCCCAAGTACGGGCAAACGTTTCATCATTATGAGCCGTGATTATATTTTCCCATTCTCCTTCACGAGCTTGACTTGAAGCAATAACAGAGATTTCTGGAAACTTTTCTCTCAACGAGTTAACTTGACCTGGTTGACGTTTCCCAGTCTTCTGTAATCTTTGAGACATTTCTTGCGCTTGTGCATCTTTTCTTAATGAAAAACACCAAAAAGAACGATCTCTCGAAGCACTGTAAATTAAATGTGTTTTCTCTTCGTCGGGGAATTCTATGGTTACAGGTGGAGCCAGATGTCCTCCTCTTGATCTAAGATGACGCGGCGGAGAAACAATAGAACTGTTTGAAGTAGTTAAATTAGGATCAAATACAAATTCTTTCAAATGATTATCCCCACCATTGGTTAATACTACAGGTTGCCCATTCAAGAACTTAACATTGGCAACACCACCATGAATTTCTCGATGAGCGTTTCTAAGAATATGTACTCTTGCTTTCTTGTTTATATCATAAAAGAAAAGATCTCCAGAATTTAGACCAGCAACTAAATGAGCTGCACCATCAGTCCGGAAGGACAAGGAAGTGACCTTGTCTGATCCACTAGTTAATATCTTGCGCAAAACTCTCCCCTTGCGTAAATTATACAAGAAAATGGATCCTGTAGTACTACCCAAAGCAACCACATCCAATACTGGAGCATATTCAATACATGACAATGATTCACTATCAAATTGATCTGACTTGAATAATAACTTACCTGATCTAACATTTATTATGAAAATTCCATTGCTAGTAACAACAACAATCTTGTTTAAATAAGTAGGAGGATGAATAATTCCAACAATATCTCCATCCAAGGCAGGGTTAATTTGTCTTAAAGTGGTGTACAATTCAGTATGATACTTTTCCCCAGCTTTTCTAAACACAGAAATAGCACCATCTGTACATGTAGCAACAAGATATTCCCCAAATACACATAAATTATTGACAGTTCCTTCACATTCCAAGGTATGTTCCAATCTTCCTCGTTTATAAATCCCTACTTTATTAGCAAACCCAGCATATACATAATGATAATGTGCAGTCAAGCAAGTAATACTCGATTCAGTTTGAGTTTGAGATACAAATAATAAATGTAATGTAGCTAAATCATAAATTTGAAAGGATTTACCTACTGAAGTGACACAATAAAATGTTGAGCCTAATGTACCTATAGCAAAGGGAGTTGCATCAGTGACATTTCCCAATACTCTAAAGGGACTGAAGATTTTAGAAGGACGTTGTTTGACTGAGTTAGTCTCAGTTTTTCTTTTCTTGTCCATTTCTGTCATGGTTAGTTCTTGGTTATTGTTGGTTTAATTTTTTGTTTGAATTTTTCAAACGCAGCTCATCGTGGAGTAACTGGTAGCACGGTCCATCACTTAATTTTTTTTCAGTTGGTCTAACATTTTCAACATACGTTAACAATTCCACCTAGAGTTCCACGCCATGTCAACTGCAGAGAAAAGATCAAACGAGGATACTTCTTCACCGGAAGCCAAGAAACCAAACACTCAATCCTACATTAAAGGAGTTGCCTCAATCAAACAAGAATATCTCTTGTCAAGCACTCCTGTCCCAGAATACAACGACGATGAAGCAGAAGCTAATGCTGAACGGGACTCACCGGCTGGACCAATTCAATCCAAGAAACGTCGAGGTCAAAACAAGAAACGTGATCTCAAGCAAAAATCGGAAAATCTCAGATTATGTTCTAGTTTATTAGATCCTGCCAATCCTAAAGAATGTAGATTTGGTGCTGATAAATGTATCAATACTCATGATATTGAATTGTATTTGAAGTCCAAACCTGAAAATATCGATGGTATGTGTCCTGTGTATAAAGCAATTGGTTATTGTCCTACTGGTATCAAATGTAGATGGTTACCTTCTCATTACAATTCTGAATCAAAGACATTACTTAAGGATTTGGAATTAATTGAATCGGCCAAGACTAGTAATTACGAAATTAACAAGATTTCCAATGATGCAAAGTATCAATTACGTAAGAAAACCTATAAATTTACAGTGTCTGATCCAGTTATTTCCTACTTGGATTCACAAGTTAAAAATGAAGAAAATGCTGCTAAACTCGAACAACGTAAAGAAAACGAAGCAACATACACTGAACAACCATTCAAAATTGCCGAAAAGAAAAGGCTCAACTTGAGTGGAGCCAAAATTGTTTCTCCTTTAACTACAGTGGGAAACCTTCCATATCGTCGACTTATGAAGACTCTTGGTGCAGATATAACTTATTCAGAAATGGCCCTTTCTGTTCCATTAATCCAAGGTCACAACCCAGAATGGGCCTTACCTAAAGCTCATTGTTCAGAATATCCTGGATTTGGAGTACAAATTGCTGCTTCAAAACATTGGATGGCTTCCAAAGCCGCTGAAACCATATATAATGAAACTTCAGATGTTTCTGAATTGAATTTAAATTGTGGATGTCCTATTGATTTATTATATCGTCAAGGTCAAGGTTCAGCATTACTTGATCAACCATCAAGATTAATGCGTATTTTACGTGGTATGAATGCAAGTTCGGGTGATATTCCAGTAACTATGAAGATTAGAACTGGGGTTAAAGATGGAAAGAATACTGCAAAAGCTTTGGTTGAACGTGTTTTAAAAGAAGGTGATGTTGCAGCAATTACGTTACATGGTAGATCTAGACAACAAAGATATACTCGTGAAGCTGATTGGGGGTATATTCAAGAGGTAGCCGAGGTTGTACAACAATGGAACGAAAATAAAGAAGAAAATAAAGAAACGAGTGACACTCCTAGAACCTTCTTTGTTGGTAATGGAGATGTATTCACTCATTTGGATTGGCATAATGCTGTAAATGTTGAAGGTATAGATTCGGTCATGGTTGCACGAGGTGCGCTTATTAAACCTTGGATATTTGAAGAAGTTGAATCTCAACAATATTTAGATAAATCCGCTAGTGAAAGATTAGATATGTTGAAAACATTTGCTGATTTTGCTATTGAACATTGGGGGTCTGACGATTATGGTGTAGGCTTGGCAAGAAGATTCATGTGTGAATTCTTGAGTTTTACACATAGATATATCCCAGTGGGTATATTGGAACGTTTGCCACCAAAGATCAATGAACGTCCTCCCAAATGGAAAGGGAGAAATGAAATGGAAACTTTACTAGCTTCAACAGATTATAAAGATTGGATTAAAATTACAGAAATGTTTTTAGGTAAAGCTGGTGAAGATTTCCAGTTTATCCCAAAACACAAGAGTAATGCATATGAACAAGATCAATAGGATTATATTATATATGTATAAACAAACTACATATTAATCTTTTTAACTTCTCCCTTACCAGCCAATTGCTCGTAATCCTTACTCAAACTCTTGGCTTGACCTTTCAAAATCTCCAAATCTTCTTCTTTACTTTGCAATTCCTGTCTCAATTTCTTGACTGCTTCAGATTCCCCTTCTCCATTTCTTGCTCCCTTGACATCATCCAACTTATCCTTAGTGGCAACCAATTCTGCCACCAAGGAATAGGTTCTAATTAAAATCATATGAAGAAACAATGTAAATCCACAGAGATACATGTTTCTTTGGGCATAAAACCGTCTGGCTTGGACTTCACTACGATCATTAACCATAGCCCCTGGAGAGCCATGATGACTTCCACTTTGCAACTCCATAGTTACAGCATATACACGATTGACGGAATCGATAAACAATACCGCAACAAACCCTAACACACATTTCAAGGCAATTTGAAATTGTTCATTTTTAAATGGTAATGAAACAGTCGAAAGCACGGTTCTTCTTATCTTACGAGGATAAGGTAAGGAAAGAATACCAAAGAAGACCATTTCAGTGGCGAGTAATCCAAATACTATACTATAGTATAATGCCATTGTGATTCAATTGTTGAGTTATTAAAGAAGAAGAAAGTTTTGGAATTCAAATGGCAAATGTAAAAAAAGTTTATATTTGCGCCAGTTCAGGTTTTTTTTTGTTGTTTGCTGTCACAAGCAAACCGAGCTGGTAGCGCTAGAACAGGAAAATTGCTAATTAAGGTAAAATATATTACATCTATTAAAACCATATAAACTTAATAACCTAAGGACACTTTCAATGTGAAAGTAACCAAGAAGGGTAACGTAATATACAAAATTGAATATTGACAAATTAAACAAATTGCCAAACAATCCATTTGTAAATGCTCCTCGGCTGTAGGATCAGTATAAAATGCTGTGAAATAAACTAATGCAGTAGCATTGGGTAATCCAAATTCTAACACACTAACAAATCTAATCAATTTGTCATCCCCATACCATCCACCTTTGTAAAACCCTGTAGTTAATCCTACACCAATTATTGGAATGAGAATAAGTCTCAGGGCCGTGATCATTACAGCAGTTTTCCAAAACCCTTCAGGCATTTTCTTTACTTGTAATCGTGAAATTGTAGCTCCAAGAAGAATCAACCCCAAGGGAACCGAGGCTGCCCCTATATAACTTGTTAAATCGATAATAAATGATAATGGAGGTTGTCCATCTGGAGCAGGAGGGATATGAACTCTTGAAGGGACAAACAATGCTTTTAAAGGTGGTGACATGGCAATGGCTATGGAAATAATTAATGAGACTGAACTTGGAGCAATTAAATTCTTCCCCATTTGTTGTAAATATTTCAATGCTTGAGCTTTAAATGTAGGTTTTATATCTTCTTCTGAGCTTACTGGTTCAATTCCAATTTCACTAGTACCAGCTACAGATCTTCTAGTCTCATTTCGTTTTAATCCTTCAAAATTAGAATATTCTTGAATGACATCATCGATCATTTGTGATTTTTGTTTTCGTAACTCCATAGTTCGAGAAAGTGTGGGGGTTAATGCTAAAAGACTGTTGTTTTCCGAATTATTCAGTGATCCTCTTCTTGAACGTCGACGTAGTAATCCAGTCTCTAACAACGGACTTAAGGAACGTTCAACTCGAGAACTGGCAGGTGTTAACTCTGTTGTCACTTGTGTGTGTTCGATGTTCTCTTCAGAACTTGAATTTGGAAGCATTGGTTTGTAATCATGTAGGCTATGCTCCTCATCTACTTCACTGGAAATAGATTCCTGGTCAACGGAAATACGTGGTAAGGGTCGTAAATCATTGGTTGAAATTGGTGCTTCCATATTTATCATTTCCTTAGCTTCTTCCTCGTCGCTTTCTTGCTTTTGCTTGATTTCATCCTTAAAATCCCATTCAATAAGTCGATACAACCCTAATGAAAATTGATAAAATACTTGAGACATAAGGAAAATACAAACATATGCCACACCTTTATTCCCTTCCGCTGCCGTGAATATAACATCCCCCTTGGCAAATGTTTGTAAATATGCAATTGGTAAATCTGAAATATTGGGGAATAACCCTACTGAAATTAACCCACCTAACCATAGTCTGGGAGATTTCGTGACGATATAAGTTATCCACCCCATTATCCCTCCAAACAAAAACAACAAAGTCCCAGTGAAGAAAATAATCCCAATATTCTTTATATCTGAACTTTGTAAATTCAGAACAATATTATCAAAAATTAAACATGGCATAATCGCAGTAACAATTGTATCAGAAATATCTCGACATGTCGTAACTGTAAGAATGTTTTTCCGGGCCAACCAAAATCCTAATGCTATAATGAAATAAATTTTAAAGATGGGCTTGACAGAAGCATATATTACTAGCCCCAATTCAAGACTTTTATTATCAGTCGACATGTTTATGTGGTGTGTTTATTATATTATATGACAATTATTATATGTAGATTAATGTGAAAAATAACCTCTGGGGTATTCATCAAAAATAACAAGTACTATACTTCTATGAAAGTAATCTATAAAAAACAGTTGTTGCTTAATGACTCAAACTAAGGATTGGTTTTGACCATTTTAAACCTTATTGAAAATTTGTTTCTTTTTTTTATTTTTTTTTTTTGCGGCTCGATTCTCGGATATTGGTACCCATCAAGAGTGGGGGTCAGTGGAGGGACCGGATAAGTAAGAATTGGGGGTGTGTTTTTCTGGGTATTTACAAATTTAACCCCTTATAGATTCAGTGAAGAAACAGACAAATCTGGACTGTGGGGAAGATGTCATAAGGGTGATTTGTTCAAGCTTGTAGATTGGGTATTTCAATCTCTTGGTTTGAAACTTCCTGCTAGGACCTTCCAGGTTACAATTTGGAAATCCGTTTTTTCGGGGTGTAAAAAAAGCGTGGGGGCTGAGGAGGAAGAGTCATGATTTAGTTTGACATCACCAGATTAACGTGATTCAGTCATGAGTAGGGATAAGTTGGAATTTTACTGGGATATACGATATCTCATACCATGGCTGGTTGGAATCAATCAAGATTTTCATGCTTGTTAATGTAACATCCAAGCATTACTGTTTTTTCTTGGTTTTAGTGATCATTCATTGTGTAACGAAGGGGTGGGACTAAGCTTAACAAGTTATCCCCTTGCTAGATTACCAACTTCACCCTGTAGTAAACTATCTGTTCAACCAATTCAGTCATATAACTTTCTCCTCTACAATGAAACTCGCTAATACTTGTTAGTTCAACCGTTGTACTAGCTTTTCCATTGTTTTCTGGATTTACAATCTGGTTGTAGACTATAACCAGCGCCAAAAAAAAAAAAAAAAAAACATTTCCAATTTACACTACAATTCTTGCATGATTATACATTGAAAAAGTAAATAAAAAGAAAAATATACGAAAGGTGGTATCAGAAATAATTACAAATATGGTAGAAAACTCAAATTAACCCAGTAGAAACCATTATCCACAAACCAGTGGAAATCCAAAAAAATAAATTATTGACATTGCGGAAACTAACAAATATGAAATACTCAAACTTCAACATATGACAATCTCTTTAGTGTTTGATTGAATTCAGTATTAGCTGAACAATGTACCTCAACTATAGTCTCCACCCCTTCAATAGCACGTATTTCTGCATCTTCAATCATTTCAAATAACTCCAACTCTTCATCATCTATTGGTTCTTCTTTCTCTTCATTATTTGTTGTATTCTCACTTCTATCCACTGAGAATATGGAACTTGATCCTGATGGAATTTCAATGGAACTAGAATCACTAGATACTGACTCCATCAGTGTTATTGATTCATGTTGTTTATGTTTATTATTGATTCTTGCTTTAAGTATGTTGATGCCCCATTGTTGCTGTTGCTTGCATTGGTTTTTTAATCGCAAGGGAGATCTCTCAGGGATCTCATCGGGAATAGGTGAAACAAGGGAACTCATCACGTTAAACTCATGTAAAAAGATCTTTCAGGTTTAAAAAGAAAAACAGCTGTTGAGTTTGATTATTGTTTAAGGAAATCCTAGGGCCATCGATTTATTTTATATATTATGACCAGGGGTAAAAGCAATGTACGTAATTAAAATAAAATTGCAATGAAAATAAAACAACAATGGAAGGTTGCTAAAAATAAAAGTGTTTTTGTTCTTGATCTCCGTAAATATGGGAAAAGAAAAATCTGAAAGCTTGGCTTGTAGTAAAGTCTTAAAAATAATGAATAAGCCAGCAGTAAATTTAAAGAATATAAATTCAAATATCGTCAGTTGACGATATCAAACAAAGTGGATTCATCGTGTAATATATACTCTAAACGAGTTGTAAATGTTGGGTCAGGCACTCACGTACCTGAAATTTCCCTAATTTGAACTTGGAATTTTTTTTTTCTTTAGCTGGTGGAATTCCCAAAATAGGACACAAAAAAAAATTCCTTGCCCCAATATGGAGTAAAAATGTAATCTGGGTGATCTCGGTTGCGCTTATTTCCTCCTCATTTGACGGAAATGTCAGTTCAACCAGACACTTAAATTACGATTAACCTATGAAACTCACGTATTCGATGGTTTTCCTGCATAAGTTTAACCCTGTATACCGCTTCGTTTCTCAATTTGGTAATTACCTCATGTTTTATGATGTCATACGAACAACAACGCGTGGGTATTTCGCGAGGTTGGGGATTGACGAGTGAAACATTACGAGCTGTATAAATATTTCTACGAAGATGGAGATAATATTAATGTAGATTAGGGATAGACTACAATTTCTGCCTATGTAGTGCTATATATAATAGTTCAAGTTTCTATTGGGCAATTACACGACCTATGAATGAGTGTTACGTAAAAGGTGAAACTATAGGGTATACTTTGGAGAAAGTTCTATTGTTTCTGTGAAGAATGTTGCAAATGTTTTGGAATTCTTCCGCGCGATTCCTTCATTTACAAACCCACCCTGCTATGTAAAACTTGAGGAGTTCCTGTAATTTCAATACCCAACTCTTCCACTAACGGTTTCACCCATTGGATTTGCTTGGTGGTTTCTTCCAAAGCTACAGTTTCTGCTTCACGAGTATTAGCAACAACAATACCTTGTCGTTTTGATGCCCAATTAATTGGCATTCCATTGAATTGCACTATAAACCCTCCTATTGATTTCGCATGAGGCTCAAAAGTAGCTGAACTATATGCATTGAGTATTATCACATCTTCAGGTCCAGATTTTACCATCTTGGGACACTACTGTTTAGCTCAACGGAGATAAAAAATAACCCATTTCAGCCGTTCTAGATATACTTCTGTATCCAGCTGGGAATACGAGGTGAATTGGTTAATTCTTAAACATATCTCGGGCCTAGTGGCATTTGCCAACCATGATAATTGTTCTAATATCCTGTTATACTGTTGTAATTTCGTTCCTTCTACTAATTTAGCATTTGGTGATCTGGTGTATTCTTGGAAAGGTTTGCTCTTAATTGGCCTATTTTGTAAATTATACCCCGATCCAAGAGAATCGATAAATGATTTTTGACTCAATGCGTAATCTTGAGGAATTTCTTCAATATCAATTCCACAGAAATTCTTTGCCTTTCCAAAATCTTTGATTAGTAATTTTGTTTTGAATTTATCAACCAATTGATCGTAGTCATCTTCATATTTGTAACTTACAAGAATATTCTTTAAGTATACTATAACTTAGGCTTGAGCACCTCTATCAGCCTTTCTCTTAGAGACCGTTGGTTCAGTCTGGGAATTGATAAATTTCAAATCAATCAAAATTCTCTTGATAATGGGAAACCATTGATTGCCAGAAATAACTAGACTCAAGTCTATATGTTCTAATTTTTGTTCCTTAATTGCGGCTAATGCTACCAAAGTTTGAATACCTGGTAGACAAAGTATAGGCGAATCTGGACGTCCTGAAATTCTGGTTGTTGCGATAATTGGTAAAACTGAATATTCGTGTAAACTGAAAAAATGAGATGATCGAGTAGGGCAAGGAATTTACAATATGAGAGTTTGGACATGTTTTCACATATAATTTACTGAAATTCATAACCACTTAACTCTTACATATCTAGATAATACATTTATACCTATTCACCTGTGTGAACATCTCAATGTTTCAGATCTAGCTCCCAGATCCCACTAGTCTCGTGATAAAATCATCTTTTTTTCCGAGGAACGCCGCACCAAGAATCAGTCACAATACTCAAGTTTGGTGAAAATTTCATCAAATTATCAAAAATTGAAATAATTCACTAGCCCCAAAGAGTATGCTTTCGTTTACTAGGATATTGACGAATACAAGGGCATGTACTATGCCCTTGATTGCTCGAGGCACATCTCTCCGATTCGCTTCCACTTTATCAGATCTTGATTCCTCGAAACTTACCATTGAACCTACTTCCAATCCGAAACCAAAACTTGCCAAAGAAGAACTTGTATTTGGGAAATATTTCACAGATCATATGCTTGAAATCGAATGGACTTCACAATCAGGTTGGTCAAGTCCAAAAATCTCCCCCTATCACACCCTTAATTTAGATCCATCCACTATTGTATTTCATTATGCCTTTGAATTGTTTGAAGGTATGAAAGCATATCGTGATCAAAATGGACAAATTCGGACATTCCGTGGTGATAAGAATATGATTAGAATGAATAAATCTGCTGAACGTATTGCTCTTCCTACATTTGATGGAGAAGAATTATTAAAATGTATTGATAAATTTCTTTTATTAGATCAAGAGTTTGTTCCTCAAGGAAATGGATATTCATTATATCTTCGTCCTACATTAATAGGAACAACTGCTTCATTGGGTGTAGGCGTTCCTGATAAGGCCTTACTTTATGTTATTGCTTCTCCTGTAGGTCCATATTATAGTAGTGGATTTAAACCAGTTAGTTTAGAAGCAACTGATTATGCGGTCAGAGCATGGCCAGGAGGTGTGGGGGATAAGAAACTTGGTGCTAATTATGCCCCCTGCGTCAAGCCACAACTAGAAGCAGCATCTAGAGGATTTGCTCAAAATTTATGGTTATTTGGTCAAGAAGGATATATTACTGAAGTTGGGACCATGAATGTATTTTTTGTATTTGAACAGGAAAATGGCAAGAAAGAATTAGTTACTGCTCCTTTAGATGGTACGATTTTAGAAGGGGTTACTAGAGATTCAATTTTAGAATTGGCTAGAGAAAGATTAGATAGTAATGAATGGATTGTATCTGAAAGAAAGTTTACTATTGGTGAAGTTGAAGATAAAGCTAAACGAGGACAATTAGTGGAAGCATTTGGGGCAGGTACCGCTGCTGTTGTTTCTCCTATAAATAATATTGGATTTAGAGATGGGAGAAATATTAAAGTTCCTGTTGCTTTAGGTAACTCAGGACAATTAACTTCTCAAGTTGCTGAATGGATTAGAAAGATTCAATATGGAGAAGAGCCATACAAGAATTGGTCAAGAATTGCTAAATAGACTTTAGATTAGATATGTTTATTATTACTTTTTTTTTGTTCAGTGAATTCGCTCTATATCAGGTAAACTATGAATATGATTCAATACGAAATCTCGTTCATCCAGTAAATTATTATCATTAAACAGTAATACATCAAATGTGTTAAAGAATTCAATGAAATTTTCTTTGTTTTTAATTAAAATATCCAGAATCTTTTGACTTCTTTTAGGATTCACAACAAAAAATTTAAAAATATGAAAAGCTTCTCGTTGTAAATTCTTCAGTTTATCTGAAAGCATCAACATGATAAATTTTAAATTATTTGTATCATCAAAATATCGATTTATAAATTCTTGATTATGACGTTTTAATAATTCACTTAATAATTTTATAGTTTGTCTCTTAGTGACATAATTTTTCGAAGAAATCAATTGATTAACATACAACATAAATGTATCATAATTCTTACTTAACCATTCAACAGTTAATTTCCTATGTTGAATTAATAAATCATGTAAAGTTGTAAAGGCATCAGTAGCCAATTCAAACACAGGAATCTCAACATACTTAAAATAATTCCAAAATAAAGGATGATTTAAAACAAACTTGTTAATTTGTTCATGTTTAATACATTCTCGTAATATTTGACCGCATATTAACCCAGCTTCTCTTGATTCGGGACCTTTAATTAACATCAGTAATACTTCAGGATTGGCTCTAGTTAAATAATCAACAAATGGAGTAGTGACAACAGAGCTAACACTAGAAGTAGAACCTCCACTAGCACTAGCACTACCAGTAGTACTATTGGGTACAGTTGTAGATAGTCGTGATAAATACAGAAACAAGGCAACAACATCTTTTCTTGAATCAAAATCCAATTTATTCAAATTAAATACTAAATGATATAAACAGTCAGATTGAATGATTTGATTAATTAAAGAACCAACTAATTCTGGAGTGCGAGGAATAATTAATTCACTTGAATCATCTTCAGTTCCATATAATGTTAATTTAGTCTGTTGAAGAAATCGAGAACATTCATCTTGATATTTCTTATTGGTATCTGAAGAACTATCTAGTTTATTTACATAATCAATAAGTGTACGAACCAAATCCTGAGGAGTCTTAGGGTTTCTTTTGAATAAAAATGCCATGTAGATGAAAGATAAAAGGAGTTGACAGTTTCACTTTGCAACACAGCATTTTTTTTTTTTAAGAAAAAAGACACCCGCCAGAAAAAATGTTATAACTTTTCATTTGTGACAAAAACACAGATTGATCAGACAATCGAAAAATGTCGTAAATCAACACTCCCTTTTCCCCCCCCCCTCCTCCTCCTCCCCCACTCTTTATATAATGTCGTATTATATTTTTCTCTTGTAAGCTACAACTACTAGTACAACATGTCTTATTTGAATATATGGCAACCTCTTTTGATCAACACTAGTAACCGACCTATACTCAACAATTCTGAATCAATTATATTTTTCCAAGATTCAATTGGATTATATCAAGGTCAACTGAAAATATCTCAACATCAAAATGGTCGACTTTATTTAACAAATCAAAGATTAATATATTTTGATAATGAACAAGCTAAAACTCGTAGTGTGTTTGTTGATATGTCCCAGTTTGTTGATTGTGAATTGATTGATGGGTTTTTTCGAAGTTCTCCAAAAGTAAAGTTGTTCTTACGTCTAGGAGATACAACAACAACTCCAATCAAGGTTAAATCAAATACAAGAGAAAATTCAATTAATTGGCCTTGTAAAATATGTTCATTCAATAATTTAATGAGTTCTGATTTTGATTTGGAAACTGATGAATTGCCTAAATGTGGATCTTGTGGTATTGCAGCTACTTTGAAATATCTTGAACTGATACTTAAACGAGAAAATTCATTAACCCCTACTCCTGAACCTCGAAGAGACGATCAATGTCCTCAATGTACCTTTATAAATCACCCTTCTATGAAATATTGTGAAATTTGTGGTAGTGAATTAAAATCAACCATTCCTGATGCATTACAAAAGAAATTGTCGAGGAAACCAATTAAAAAATCAGATTTAAACCCCTTGGGACTTGTATTGGATAGTGACGAAAGTTATTCTACTCCTGAACAACCATATATCAAGATAAGTTTTCGTAAGGGTGGTTCTACTAAATTTTATAAACATGTGAATGAACTAATTGATGAAATTAAATGGACCAGGTTAAAAGCTACAGGGGGTATAAATCAAAGTGGAGTTAAATTAAAACTGACCAATTTAACTCCAAGTGCTAGTGGTGCTAGTGGTGGTGGTGGTAGTGGTGGTGGTGGTGGGATCCATGCTTTGGAAATGTTGGATGAACAACAAAGACGTCAAAATGAACTAATTCTTAGTTCAAGTTTAAATGATTTAGAACAATTAATGTTTAAATATCAAGATTTAATTAAACTTTCAGGTACATTTAATCAATTTATTAAACCAAATCCTCATAATAATTATACTATCCTGTCGATGTCGAATTTAAATGTAAAGAAAATATCACTACCTGAATTAAGTCGAAATATAAGTGAATATCTTTTAAATTATGAATTAACTACTATATCTTCAATGATTACTTCCCAAGATTTATTTGCCAATTATAATCGATTTTTAATTAACTCTCAAGGTTTTGGAAGTGATTTAATCACAGCTTCAGATTTTAATAAATCACTTGAATTGTTTAGTCAGTTAAATCTCCCAGTATCACTACGGAAATATGACAAATCAGGATCAATAGTAATTACCAAAACAAGCTCAATAAAACAAACTTATGGAGATTATATTGTAAGTTATATTCGTGAACAAGAACATCAATATAAATTAAATAAATGTCGTCATGATATAATAAATTCTATGGAATATCTTGAAGACTTGTTCTTTCCAGGAGTGACAATTGGAGAATTGTCTCTGAAATTAAATTGGTCAAATAATATAACAATTGAAGAAATTGAAATTTGTATAACTCAAGGAATAATTGTAATTGATCAGAATATATCTGGGACATTTTATCATGTAAATAAATTTGAATGGAATGAACAAGATTGGGATGATTCGAAGGAGATACAAGAAATTAAACAAGTTATAATTAAAGAGCAAAAGCTGATTAGTCAAGAATTAAAGTTGGAATATGAACGAGATCATGGACCAGATCAATTGGTTGATTTAATGCCTAGTTTTGCTATAGAAAACGAATTGGAAGAAGAAGGAGAAGAAGAGGAAGAAGAAGAAGAAGAAAGTGAAGTAGAAGAAATGATAACAAATAGTCAATCACAATCTATGAATGATTTAGTAGGTTTAAAGTTTTAATATAAATAGATCCAGATTGTAAATAGTAGAATCTCCACATTTCATGCGCTACCATTACACTCACTAAAAAATTGTTCTCAGTTTCGGAATTTCAGTAAGCTCAAACATATCTACAAATACACCGACTAATGACAACATGTCCAACCAAATCCTGATGATTCCTCAACCTGCACTTATGGCTCTGAATTCCATACTTACTCTTGGACCATTTAAACATCGAAAAGATTTAACTCGAGAATCTGTATTAAGTACATATCTGATTTTGGGGTATATCGCTGCTGGTACATATGGGAAAGTATATAAAGCAAAATTAAAAGGAATTAAAAAAGATGACGATATGGAAGAGGATGACAAGTCAATAACAACCCCAGCTCTTACAACACCTCAATTATTTGCAATCAAGAAATTTAAAAGTGATAATCATAGTAGTAAAACTTCCCACCATAATCATGATATAAATGGACATGAAATTGTTCATTACACAGGAATTTCACAAAGTGCTATACGAGAAATGTCATTATGTCGAGAATTAAATAACAAGAATATTACAAAATTGGTTGATATAATTCTTGAAAACAAAAGTATTTATATGATTTTTGAGTTTTGTGAACATGATTTACTTCAAATTATTCATTATCATTCTCATCCTGAAATTAAACCTATACCCATGACTACGATAAAATCTTTAATTTGGCAAATATTAAATGGAGTTACTTTTTTACATAAAAATTGGATTTTCCATCGAGATTTAAAACCCGCAAATATTATGGTTACATCACAGGGGATTGTAAAAATTGGAGATTTAGGACTCGCTCGAAAATTCAATAATCCTTTACAATCATTATATACTGGAGATAAAGTTGTTGTGACAATATGGTATCGAGCACCAGAATTATTATTAGGTACAAGACATTATACACCTGCAGTTGATCTTTGGGCAGTTGGGTGTATTTTGGCAGAACTTTTACTGCTTCGACCGATATTCAAGGGAGAAGAAGTTAGAATAGATATGAATAATAAAAAATCAGTTCCATTTCAAAAGAATCAATTTCAAAAAATTATTGATATTTTGGGAATGCCAAATATTACTAATTGGCCTACATTGAACAAGTATCCTGAATTTGCTACATTCACCTCACAATTAAATCAGCAAACACCCACCACTACTACTTCTGACCTGAATTTAATCAGTTGGTATAAAATGATTGGTGGTACAAATAAACAATGTTTAGAGTTGTTGAAAGGATTGTTAGAGTATGATCCAGAAATAAGGCTAACGGCAGAGAATGCATTAGTACATCGATATTTTATGGAATTGCCTAAAGTAAATGATAATGCGTTTGAAGGATTAAATTTTAGATACCCCAATCGAAGAATATATACTGACGATAATGATATTATAAGTAATCAACCAGCAGTAACGGCAACAGGAGCAGCAGCTGCCGCGGCGGCGGCAGCTGCTGCAGTTTCTGGAGTAAATGCTAATAATAATGCAGGTTATAAACGTGCAGGAGCAAATATTGATGATAATGTATCACATTCAAGAAAGAAAAGAGGGTAGTGTGTATAGTATAAAAAAGAAACAAAACAAAACAAAACAAAGCAAAACAAAACCACATCAACAAGTTTAACCCTGTAAGCAACCTCTGTGCAATTGTACTTGTAAAAAAAATACGCGTGAACGAAAAAAAAGTGAACTTACAAACTCACGCCAAATGAAACTAAGTGATTTGTATATTGACAAAAAAGAAATCTACTCAAGTCAAATATCCGACATTTATCTGGCCAAAGATATTACTACAAACTCCCCAGTATGTCTAAAGATTGTAGATGTTGATTTTAGTTTACCGCCACATAATATTAAACGAGAAATTGCACTTGTCAAACGACTTTCACCTCATCCACAAATAATTGAATATATAAATGATTTACAAATATATGATGACATTATCCTCGTGACAAAATTATACCAATATAATCTATATGAACTTGTGAAATTACCCAAATATTGTAAACGTACGACAAAGTTTGATTTGACAAATGGTACACATACATATGTCGATAAAAATATCGTACCAGAATCCGACATCAAACAGTGGTTAACACAAATAAGTTGTGGATTAAATTATATACATGATCTGGGGATTATACATCGTGATATAAAACCAAGCAATATTATGTTTGTCAATGATGATATAACACAACCAATAATTGGTGATTTTGGTGTTAGTTTTGATACTCACAATGTAAATCCCGGTGAAACACAAAATGAAAAATATGTTGATGTATGTACTGGAATTTTCAAATCACCTGAATTATTATTTGGTATAACTGATTATTCTTTTGAAATTGATATTTGGTCGTTGGGGGTGATACTTACCATCCTTTATTCCCCTACCTTTGAATCAATTCTTGTTAAACTGGATGACGAATTATCAAACAGTGAAATTGAATGTGTAATTGCCGACTTGCATTTATTACATAATATTTTTAAATCGTTCGGTACACCAAATATCGAAGATGCACAATCGGAATTATACTGGTCGGAATTAACTTTGAAATCACCGCATATTACCAAATTTAAATTAATGCCATATGATCGTCTTGAAAATAATCAGTTGATTCCAAATTGTACCGAAGATTCCATGAAAGTTCTTTTCCGAAGAATGATAAGTTACGATAGAAAAACAAGAATAACTAGTGGTGAGATATATTCAAATTTAATCAATTCAACGTAAGAGTATGTGAAACTTATGATTTTTATGTAAGCTAAGAGATTCTTGCTGCAAAAAAAACGAAAAAAAAAACAAAAGAAAAGAAAAGAAAAGAAAAAAAAATCAATCGTACATACAAAATCGTAAGGTATTTTTTTAATGGGTTGGTATTATACAGTGTGTTTATGTGAAGTCTTTTCACTAAAAAAAGCAGAAAAAGTATTTTTATTGTCAACAGAGATCATCACAAGTCGGTACTTTTCACACCCTCGGTCAATATTCAAATTTGTGGAATATTTAAACATTTATATATAGCTTATGTTTAAAAAAAAATAGATTTTAGCTTGTGTGGTATTTTTTTTAGGAAAGTTTACATAATGATTCATTATTAACCTAATCTAGAAAATTTAGATTACCCCATTTGCACAAGTGGGTACCGGAATTTCTTTTTTTTTTAACCTAAACTTTAAACCGATTTTATTTTTCTTTTTATTTTTGTACTTTTTTTTTTTTTTCTTGTAAAGGTTAATTTTTCACTAAAAAAATAATTTTCTATAAAAATATTCTAGATAAACTTGGGTTGGAACAAGACAACAGACCAAAACTTGACAGCAAAGAAACAACTTACATTCTTTTCCCCCCTTTATATTATTACACCATAACCAAATATGAAATTAGCTAGAGGTGTTGCCAAACTTTCCCTTCTGACATTACAGTCATCCATAAAACCACCATCGTATGATGATGAAGTTGAGGTTTTAGATCATATAGATTATGATATGCTTGAGCAAACGTATAATATTCACAAATATTATCCGCAATATATTCACAACTATGATATTCTGACTCCAGTATTACGTCTGTTGATTGTGGATAAACCAATATATAAAGATGCTAACAAAAATGTGGATATTGACAAACGGAAAAGGTTAAATTTAGAAATGTGCCCTGCTAATAGATATTCCAAGAAGGTATATAAGCAAGAATGTAGATTAGAAAAGAAATTACAAAGACTCGAGAAGAAACAACTTAAGGAGGAACAAGTTAAACAGAAACTTAGAAATAAACTCGATGAAATTGAAAAACAACATATGGTTGAAATTGATTCTGATACTGATAGTTTAGAAACAGATGTTGAAAATGAAGTAACACAAGTGTTTACCGGTCAAGGATTAGAAAGTTTACCACTTACCAAGGATTCATCTACATGGAGTGAAAATAGTACTACGAGAATATCAACTAAAAGTAAAATAATTACATCTTCACAACCATCTACCTTCAAGACAAAGTTGAATTTTAAATTGTTTAATAAAGTGTTTCCTAGATCACCACCAGGAACAAGTACAACTCAAAAACAAGAACCAGTAGTTGTGGCTCAACGTGCAAATAGTTATCAACCAATAGGTAAAACTGATGTTATTATTCCTTTAAGAAAATCAGCATCATTTGATCAAACAAAATCAAACTTTACATTGAAAAGAAGATTAAAGAAGTTGACAAGATCTGAACAAGAAGTTCAAGACATTATAGGTATGTATAATTTTTTTTTTTAAGTTTATGCCCGAGGTCTGAATTATAACTGATGTCATATTTGAATAATGTGTGAATAGAAAATTTTTGACAGTGGAGAAAAGGTGGGGTAAGTCCAAAAGTCCAAGGGGGACAAAAAAAAAATAAGGAACCACAAAACAGGAAATTTTTTTTTGTTGTAGGTGTGAGAAATTGATTGTTCCAATTGCCAAATAGTCCGTCATTGTCTTCCAAGTGCAGATTCTCCAGAGGATCACGATTCTGTGTGGATTTCAGGCTTTGCTATTTTTCTTTTTTTTTTGCCGCATATTATGATCAAGTGATTTTCCCCAGACATACAATCTCGAGATATTTCTATAATTAAGAATTTATTCTACTTTTGTACCCATGGAGGTCACGCATTTCATATTGGGGTGGGAAAAAATGTCTTACGCATTGTGGAAGATTCTCTTTTCTGCTTAATGGGTAAATCTTTTTTTTAGGTTGTGGTTAACTACGAATCGGAGTCCGCAGAAATAAACAATAGTAGAATTAGCCTGATATTTTTCCCAAAAAAAAAAAAAAAAGTCCTGGTGCATGACGCATTTGAACAATAATCCGGAACGCAACACAGAATTAACTACAAACCATATTTATCATTGACATACACACACACACAAGCACAGGACAATTCGAATTTTAATGATCCAACAATAATCTGCCAGTCATTTGTTTTTTTTTAGACTCACCTGGTCACATAAAATCCATTCCAACCACACAACAAAGGAAAACAAAAAGAAAAAAAACAATTTCATCATTTTCTTCCCCCACAAAATTAACCTTAAATTCTTGCTGGAAAACAATTGTGCTTTTTTTTTAACACCTACTTTTTTTTTTTGTTTTTTTTTCTTTCTTTCTTTCTTCACCCATTTTATTTCTAAATTCCAGTGCCATCATTTTTTTCTCCCTGTGTGTGGTCTTGCTATTCTATTTCCCCGTCAACAAAAATCAACCCCCACTGGAAAAGAACAAAGAATCAAAACATACACATTCACACACACTTGCACAAACACTTCCTTCACATTGCAACAACAGTACCCCCCCTCCAATCATTGCGTATATTTACACACACTCACACATCTTAGCACCACTTTGTTACCTTCAGACATTCACGCCTCATAGACTTTTACAATTATTTTAAAAAACCTTTACTAACGAAAAATGTCCAAAATAGAAATTGTTACTGAAAATGTAACTAATGGTCATACTGGTGCCATTGAACGAATTCAATACACTCAATCACAAATGGTTGGTCATGGATCATTTGGAGTTGTTTTCCAAACCCAGATCTTACCCAGTAATGAAATTGCTGCTATGAAACGAGTTTTACAAGATAAAAGATTCAAAAATCGAGAATTACAAATTATGAAATTGGTTCATCATAGAAATATTGCTGATTTAAAATATTATTTCTATACCAACAATGACAAGAATGAATTGTATTTAAATTTAATTTTGGAGTTTGTTCCTGAAACGCTTTATAAAGCAAGTCATTATTATGTTTCTAAAAGATTAAGTATGCCACCTTTAGAAGTAAAGTTGTATACATATCAAATGTTTAGAGCATTAAATTATATTCATTCTCAAGGAATTTGTCATCGAGATATTAAACCACAAAATTTATTAATTAATCCTGATACAGGAGAGTTAAAACTTTGTGATTTTGGATCAGCGAAAATTTTAAACCCTTCAGAACCAAATGTTTCATATATTTGTTCAAGATATTATCGTGCTCCTGAATTAATCTTTGGGGCTACCAACTACACAACCAAGATTGATGTTTGGTCAGCAGGATGTGTTATGGCAGAACTTATATTGGGACAACCATTATTTCCTGGAGAACTGGGTATTGATCAATTGGTGGAAATTATTAAAATTTTAGGTACACCAACTAAGGAACAAATTCGAAATATGAATCCAAATTATATGGAACATAAATTTCCTCAAATTAAACCAATTCCCTTGACCAAGATTTTCAAGAAAATTGGTAATGATTGTATATTATTTTTAATTAAAGTATTACAATATTCTCCAATTGATAGAATTAGTTCAATTGAAGCCTTGGTGGATGGTTATTTTGATGAATTAAGAAACCCTCAAACTAAATTACCCAATTATAGGAAAATATTCAGTCAACAATTTCATAATAGTAATATTGCTAATAATCCAGCAATTCATTCAACGGCAGCAAATTATCAATTATATAATAATCAACCTGATTTAAAGGATTTACCAATTTTATTTGATTTTAATGAACGAGAATTACTGGTTGCTCCAGAATTAAATGATAAATTAGTACCAAATTGGGCTATGCTGGGATTATTGTTACAAAATGGAGGTATTAAAGATTTGAATGAATTTGTCCCTTTAAATAGTGAAGAAATGAAAGTCACACTTGAGTAAATAGTTAATATACATTGAATGAACGAACGAACGAACGAACGAACGAACGAGCGAGTGAGTGAGTGAGCGAGTGAGTAGAAAGGTAATAGGGAGACGACAACGATAGCTGCTCTCTCTCATGTAAAAGTAGAGTGACTACATCTCTAGAAGTAACATTTCTTATATACAAGAAAATACTGTACAATTAACAATTACACTATTAACACTCTCCCACTTAACTTCACTTTCACTCAGTTAAGTAGTTAAGTAGTTAAGTTCACAATTTCTTCCCCTTAATAACCTTTGTTGGTGCCAGTGGATCAACTTGCATTTCTACAATCTTAACCTGAGGAGTCTTGAACATATCAATCTTATCCTTTCTAAAACGATTAACAAAACGTACCACAAGTCTAGCGCCAAATGGCATAGTAGCAAAACTAAAGAAAAGTCTCAATGGTAATAAAAACTTAACTATTGTATAAGCAAATGCTCCTTCAACAATAAATTGTACTTTATCATTAAAATTATCTATAGTAATATAATCTCCAACTGAACTTTCTATTATCGCGGTAGCTCTTTGAATGGCCCATTCTGGTATAATATCAGGAATATGATCTGGTTGAAGATGTAAAAGATACCAAATGAGAAATAAGGGAATAATGGCAGAAAGCTCATGAATTATAACAAACAGGACAACATGAGAATAAGGAGCATTGATAAATCCACCTACATAACGATGAAGCGATTTAGGAACTCTTTTAAGTATAGGATGAGTAGCATACATTGCTGGTAATGCAGTAGGTTTGGTGGGTTTTGGTGGGTTTTTTGGTAGTTGATATTCTGGTAATTCAAATACTGATTTAGCTCGTGGTTCTTCTGGTTTGGCTTTACCAAATAATTTGTTAAGCGGAGTACTATTATGAAATTGACAAGTCAAGATTCTACTTGGAGTACTGATTCTGGTGATTCTTGCCATGGGCATCAATGTTGATCTGAATAAACTGTTCATCGTATATCTCGTATGTGCTTACTAATTACAACTGGGTGAATCCCTAAAATTAGTTTGTATAGATGAATTTAAGTAAAACTTTGTGCAACAAACAATATCTCGTATAACTAGTCCACACAGCAAACTCTCAAACTTTACAAAGAAAATTTTCAAACAAATTGGTTATCTCCGGTGTAAAACTCTGTCACGTGCACAGAATTACCTTTTTCCGAGGAAATAAATATAACCAAATTCTTTCACCCGCACACTGTGTAAGAAAAAGCAAACTTCATCGTTTAAACGCGGGCAAAATCAATCCTCACACACGTAAAAAGAAAAGAAAAAAAGATCTTTATACGAGAACGAAAAAACAACGGCGGCGGGCGCCTAGTGAAAAAAAAATATATAAATAGGTTATGTTTTAGAGTTTATTCAAGAGTTTTTTTTTGTAATTATCAAGTAATACTACTACTACCACCTCCACAATGACTGTTCCTCCAGTATATATCGTTTCTGCTGCTCGTACCCCAGTTGGTTCTTTCCAAGGTCAACTTTCCAGTTTAACTTATTCCGATTTAGGAGCTCATGCTGTTAAATCTGCTTTAGCAAAAGTTCCACAAATCAAACCTGAAGATGTCGACGAAATTGTTTTTGGTGGTGTTTTACAAGCTAATCTTGGTCAAGCTCCTGCAAGACAAGTTGCCTTGAAAGCTGGTCTTCCAAATACTATTGTTGCTTCCACTATTAACAAAGTTTGTGCTTCAGGTATGAAATCTATTATTATTGGTGCGCAAAATATTATTTGTGGTACTTCAGAAATTGTTGTTGCTGGTGGTGCTGAATCTATGACTAATACTCCTTATTATTTACCTACTGCTAGAACTGGTGCCAGATATGGTGATAGTGTTATGATTGATGGTGTACAAAAGGATGGATTATTAGATGTTTATTCCCAACAATTAATGGGGGTTGCTGCTGAAAAATGTGCCAAGGATTATGAATTCACTAGAGAAGATCAAGATGATTTCGCTATTGGTTCTTATAAGAAAGCTGCTGACGCTACTGCCAAGGGTAAATTTGCTAATGAAATTTCTCCAGTTACTGTTAAAGGTATTAGAGGTAAACCAGATGTTGTTGTTACTGAAGATGAAGAAGTTAAGAAGTTGGATGAAAAAAGATTAAGAACTGCACGTACTGTTTTCCAAAAGGAAAATGGTACTGTTACTGCTCCAAATGCTTCTGCTATAAATGATGGTGGTGCTGCTGTTGTCTTGGTTTCTGAATCAAAATTAAAACAATTGGGTTTAAAACCAATTGCCAAGATTGTTGGTTGGGGTGAAGCTGCTACTGATCCATTTGATTTCACCATTGCTCCTTCAATTGCTGTACCAAAGGCCTTGAAACATGCTAATGTTTCTATAGATCAAGTTGATTACTTTGAATTAAATGAAGCCTTCAGTGTTGTTGGTTTAGCCAATACTAAATTATTAAACATACCTGCTGATAGAGTTAATGCTTATGGTGGTGCTGTTGCTATTGGACACCCATTAGGATGTTCTGGTGCCAGAATTATTGTTACTTTGTTGTCTGTCTTGGGTCAAGAAAATGGTAAGATTGGTGTTGCTGGTATTTGTAATGGTGGTGGTGGTGCATCTGCCATTGTTATTAAGAGATTAGACGATAGTAAATTGTAATATCTAGAATTGTAGTCTTTTTGCTAAATATATAAGTAGTATTTAAATGTATTCACTGTAAGAAAAAAAAAAGATCTTCCCCTATACAACACGGTATACATCTCAACTATGGACTTTATTTGGTCAGAAACTCCACCTTCCCATTATGATTTAAGCTCAACCTACCCTTCGCCCATTGTCTCGTTTATTCTTATTTCCCAACAAGATACTACATCTATTCATGCACAGCTTCTACAATTCCTTGATCCTTGGCTTAAATACTATCCTTGGTCAACCAGTTCAGGTCCTGCTACTTCTACACAAACACATTTCTATACTACAATAACCAATCAGCAACAATCTATTCCTTATGTATATGGCGAATTAACATATGCCAATTATACCCCTGACTCTCATTTGTTCATACACATTCTTATACTTTTCTCGACCTATACTCAATGTTATATTCACTTCTTTGATTCAAATGTTGTTGATCCAGTGTGTATACTTTGTCACGATGTAATTGAAGATGAAAGTCTTGATAATATGGTATGGATCCACAATGGAGGGGTGATTACTTTGAATCGACATTCAAAATCTTGGTTATGTTTACGAAGAGCCGTTTGGCAGATATATAATGGAGATTATACTTTGAGCCCTTGGATGACTACTAAACTTAGTGAAGGGTTGGGACCATTGCAAGAGTCACTTAAGGGGGTATTTGATTTACGTGTGAATCTTACTCCAGGTTTGGCATTCATGGTGGTAGCTGATCCTAATCTTGTTAGTAAAGCAATGAATGAATTGGAACAATCAGGGTTGGAAGAAGATGATGGAAAAGTTGATATAACACAAGAAGTAACTATTCCTGTGAGTACAATGACGTATTCGGCAATAGTGGCAATATCTCACGAATTATCAGGTGAGTTCACAACTGTTGCCAGTAGATTACTTACCCAGGGGTTAACGCGATATTTTCAGAAACACACAAATACTATACCCAATGCACGAGAAATCAAACCAATATCAAGGTATACTCTTCAAGATATTCTAATCAGTCAAGGTATAATTCCTGAAAGGGTTCCACAACATCAACATTCAGAAATGGTAAATCAAATGTATGCTCCAGATAATGAACAAACCCTTGCTGAAAATCTTCTGAAAATTCTTGATCCTGATTATATTGAAGAAAATGAGCTTAGTCCTGAGCTTGAAACTTTCCGAACACGATATTATGAAGTTTCGGGAACTTGGTTAGATGAACATGAAGTTGCAGCGAAATATAATCAATTTCATAATGGAATTAGAGCCATGACTGATTTGAGTGCATTTCGAGATTCAGAATTTGATGATTTCCCAGAATTTCTTGAACGTGAAGTCATGTTGAGTTTGAAATATAATGATGATAGTGATTATGTTAGTGAAGAAGATGACGATTATGTTGAAACAAATGAGGATGTGGATGATGATGACGATTTAGAAGTGGAAGTCCATGACGATGAACTTGAGGAAACTCCCAAAATTGAAGAGTTGGAAGAATATGTACCTACTGAAGAAGAATTACGTTCATATGTTAGTGGTGATGTTGATGTAGAGAATTTAACGAGAATTTTACGAGACTTAAGAACTGGCGAGGCAGCATCTACATTAGAACAAATTCTTCAAAGAAAATATAATAAATAATGCAAATAGATAGAATAACTTGTCAATCATTAGACGGTATAACATACCCTCGTTCATTCAATTGATGTATAGTCCAAATCCAAGTTCTCGCAGCATAATCCATATTTCTTGCTACTGAACTTGGAGTGGCTTCTTTCCCTTCAACACCAAAATATTTCCCATTATCAACTTCTGCACGTAACCCTTGGTCTAAGCTGCATTTAATTACAGCTCTGGCGCCTTCTTCGCATGTAACTCCAAAGAAATAGCCAAATATTTGAAACAAACACCAAAATAATAACCCTACCAAGGGTAGTCTGGTAAAATACGTAAATAAATTAGCATTCATCACTAACCCCGGGTGTACTGTCATACATAAGATCTTGGGATTTCTCAAGGCAAGCATTTTCATAAAATGTATCCCGGCAGTCTTGGCCATGCCATATCTAAGCCAAGTAAATATGAAATTTGGTTTATAATTGAAAGCATTACTTAACTTAAAATAACTAAAGGCGAATTGATGACCCACAGAACTTAAATATACAATTCTGGGAGATCCACGATTAGGAAACTTATCTCTCGTTTTCTCAAGCATAGGAAGCAATCTTGTAGTTAGGAGAAATGGAGATATGAAATTGGTTTGAAGTTGAATTTCAAAATTATCTCCTGTGACAGCATAAGGTAACGCCATAGATCCAGCATTATTCACCAAGATATTTAAATGATCTTCCTTAGTTTTGAACGTTTCAACAGCATTAGTAACACTTGATAATGAACTTAAATCAACTTCAAGAAAATGTAAATCTCCATAATATCGCCGAGCTGCTTGTTCAACACTATAACTCGATCGTATAGCCTGTGCCTTATTCTTTAATTCTTTAATTGACTTTTGACATCGCAGTCGACTTCTTCCTGCAATATATACAATGTATCCATGAAGGTAAAGTTGAAGTACAGTATAAAATCCAACACCACTGTTGCCACCTGTTATCAATGCCACACGACGATCGGTAGCTGGGTTAAGAAATGGAAATTCACTTGAGTCGAAACTCATTTGGTGGTGGTGCATAAGTTTGATCTAATTAGATTTAGGGTTTTATGTTTAAAAAAAGATTCCTGCACGTGTGTATAAAAATGTGGTGATCGTAAGATCTCTCGGAAATTACCTAACCAACAGTAATGTGGGACTTTTTTTACAAAGATGTGTGTAATATAAATTGTGTTTGTGTGAAAAAAAAAATAAGAACTACACGTGAAAAAAGCGAATATGGTTATCTCTTTATATTTTGATCTATAAGCTTGGCATATGCAAGGAGGAGAGGGGCTTACCTCTTCTACTCCCCTCATTGTAACCCTACAACTACTTCTTGAAAGATTTCCTCGGGAGTTTTCCCACTTGTATCAATACTAATACATTCTCCACCAGCTTTAATCAACTCTTTTCCTTCAGGAATCTCCATAATATCATATTGACTCTTGACCATATCTGATTTCATATAATGATTCTTTCTCCCCTCTACCCGTTTAACTAATTCATTAAATTCAGTATACAAGAAAACAAATCTAAACTTGAATTGTTCTTGGTTTGAATTGGCACATTTCTTGATATATTCTCGATATACCTTTTTCAACATAGAACATGTAACAACACAGGCCCCCTCATTTTTAACAGCAACACTAGCTGCTTCTTGAGAAAGTTGTTTTAACCATCCCCATCTATCTTCATCAGTTAATGGAATTCCTTGGGCCATCTTGTCAACATTGGCTTGTGGGTGTAAGTCATCTCCTTCAATATAAGCACATTTGAGTTGGATGGCTAGAAGATTTGCTTGTGTGGTTTTACCAGTTCCTGCTGGTCCACCAACTACTATAATTGTATTTGTCATTGTAGTGATATGTTGAAAAATGTGAGTTAATGCAAAGATCTGAGATTATATTTATGTCAAGTGTTTTTTGGGGGATACTTTTGGGGGATCACGAAGTTTTGTGGGGGATCACTTGGGTTTAGGTTTTGGTAACTTATGGTAACTTGCAGTTGACGTTTCAATTTAACCCAAGACTCAATATCCAAGAAGTGTATTGAGAGAAAGAATTTACCTACTCTTTATAAACATTTAACTGGGCAGGTTGTCCATAACCTAAAATGGAAGTCTATCCGGAGAACTTTGTGTAATATTCTATATACAAGTAAATTTTCTTTTTTGCTTCTATTTAACTTGATTAATTCGTTTAATCAGGATAAACTCTTCACTAATTCTCTTTTCAACAAGGGCCTTCAAATCATACATACTTTCTTTATCTACAAGCAACGTTGGGAACCTTTGACTTAACCACATACAAAGTAAAATCAATTTATGAATCAGTTCTAAATCTGTAAGCTTTTCACTTGGTTCTTCCACGCTATATGATGTAGTTGGTTTCTCTGCTAATAACTGAGTATCGATAAAATCAAAATGAAGTAAACCTTGACTACGATTATCCGCCACACATTCAAACATTTTATATATGGCATTAAATAATGGACCATCATAATCATATCGAATGTTTACTGGGGCATCTGAAAGGGTTATTTGATCATCAATATTCATCCTATCATATAATTTATCCTTGGCCAAAATCTTAAGCAATCCCAATTTGTTCTCAATTTCCAAGGGGCTAACATAATAATCATCAAGTTGTAATTTTTTAATATTGTGAGCAAATCTATACAAAGCTTCGGAAAATGGTTCCCTGGTATCGTAATTCGACATGTAATGTTTCCATACCATTTGTGTTGGCCATAATGCTGCTTTCTCGATAGGTATAATAGGACTGGCCATTGAAGTACGTACATATTTCAAAGTAGGACCATCCAATGCAGTAATAAACCCATCGGTTTTCCCCTCACTGGCAAAATATCTCCCAGCACGACCAGCAATTTGCTTAACTTGCAGAGGCGTTAACATTTGTAAACGTTTACCATCCCATTTCTTAGTTGATTGGAAAATCACTCGTTTAATTCTAAGATTCAATCCCATTCCAATAGCATCGGATGCCACTAAGATATCATATTCCCCACTATTAAATGCCGCAGCTTCTTTACTTCTAATTTCCGGAGGCAATCCTCCATAAACAACCCCAACTTTTAATGAAGATTTTTGTTCAATGACATTTTTCAAATCTAAAATCTTTCTTCTAGAGAATGCCACTATACAATCCCCCTTTTTCAACGCATTAATATCAGCAATACGATTTTGAACAGTTAATTTCCCAAATCTTTTAAATCGTTTAATTACTAATTCATCTCCAGTTACAGCAACAATTTTTTTCACTATTGCAATTGCACTTTCTTCACCACATAAATGAATTTCTTTAGCTAAAACCCCTAATAATGCATTGGTCCATGCTGCTCCTCTTTGTGGATCAGCAATCATTTGAATTTCATCAATTATACAAATATCCATTTTTTTATACAATGGGATCATTTCGACTGTACCTGATGTAATTTCACTAATTACACCATTATCATCAAATGAAGGAATGATTTCTTCTCCAGTAAGAAGATTACAACTAACTCCACGTTGTTGAAATTTTTCAAAGATTTCTCGAGCAAGAAGACGTAAAGGGCCAGCATAATATCCACTTTGTGATTTCTCTAATTTCAAAAGGGAATTATGAGTCTTTCCACTATTGGTGGGTCCAACATGCATGACGATTTTCCGTTTCATTTTTCTGGCATTAGGGTACCATTCAGGAGGATTACTAAAATCAATAGTTTTCAGTTCCGTATGTGTGGTTTGTATTTTCTGTTCGAGATAATGTTTGTAGAGAAGTTGGGTGAGCAATTTAGTTATAAGTTGTTGTTTTGTGGTGATTTTATTGAATTCAAGAAAGTTTCGTGGGATTCGATCACCATTGATCATGTAGATGAGTTGAGTTATTGTATTTATATGGGGATTTATAAAATCAACAAGCTGGATCTTGGAAAGCGGGATAAATGAAGTTTTATCTACTGTATATTGCTGGAATTGATTGTGAAGTTGTTCAGTAAAGGTTTTTAAAAGTGCATTATTGAATTCGTTTGATTCAGTGTTAAATGAGGAAAATGGAAAATCAAAGTTTTGTTTTCCAAGTTGGGTTTGTATATCATCAAGACATGGTTTCACTGCTTGTTGTAGTTGGAAGAATCTCGTTTGGGAATCTAGTATAAGTGGAGAGGAAGTTGCAAATGCTCGTAAACTCTGTTGGCAACTAACTGGTATTGACCTTGGCGTAAACTTCGCCAAATGTAAACTTCGTACGCTTACAC